>CAMRHE010000143.1:3940000-3960000 GCA_947044405.1 Leptodactylus fallax
ATCTGAAAAAAAAAAATAAAAATCACACTTCAGTAATGCCAAAACTGGCTATATGCACCTATTCTGGGAATGCCCCTCGGTACAACCATTCTGGTGTCAGGTGAAAACTCAGCTCTATCTACCTTGACCTCTTTCTAACCCCCAAAGACATACCTGCTTAATCACCCAACTATGAGCATGGGGAAGAACTTGTTACCACTTATCCCCCATATCGTAACTGAAGCCAAATGTGTGATCACTAAGCATTGGCGAGAGACCTCTTTTCTCCCCGGATTGAAATATGTGTCCGCTTTATGGATGTCAGATTCCTAGAACATATCACCGCACTATCAAATAATATGAAAGAAAAAATTTTGAGATATTTGTGACCCCTGGGGCAGCTTCTGGATCACACATGACTTATTGTTGACTCTTTCTTGATCTACCTCCATGCCACGTATATTATCTGTCCCTCCTTCCCCCTTTTTGTGTCCAGTCCTGTCCTCCCTTTTCCTGGAATGATTTTCATGATACAGTAATACCTCGAACATTCATGAGGTTAGGTTCCAGAATCAGTCGCAGATCACGAAGAATCGCGAATGTTTGGTACGAGGCGCATAAAATGCTAATTGATGCTTATTTCTAGAGTTTAACCCCTAATTATTATTATTACCCCTACAGTACTGTACAGTACACCAAAGTATACTGTACTGTATACTAATTAATTTGCCGTTTTCTTTTCCACTTACAGTAAGATGAAACCAAGTACAGGGTACTGCACTGTATGTAACGAATGGGACACTACTACCCAATAGCAAAGGGTTGTTTTTTTTTTTTTTTGTTTGTTTTTTTTTTAAATTTCACAGATCTGTGGAAAAAAGGCAAAATGTTTATTTGTTAGGTTCCAATGAAAATATTGCGAATCTGTGAATTTGCAAATTCGGAAACGCGAATGTAAGAGGTATTACTGTATTCTTTTTATATATGCATGCATGTCCGGTTTGTGAGCAATTATGGTGGGGTCGGACCTGCCCAGGCAGGGTCTTTGTGTCATCTCCCTGAGGTCCAAAAGTTCATTACTTTATTACTGGCATCACTGACCTTACAAATAACTGATCCAGACCCCATAGTATCAATTGACTGTCCCACCACTATGGCAGTTGCAACAAATCCATATAGGTATAGACAGTTACCTTCTAGATAACCTTACAATCCTTATTTAGTTCAATAGTTTCCCATTATATATTGCAGGGTTCTCTAACATGTGCTTTCCCTGCTGTTGCAAAACTCCCAGCATACTCTGATAGTCTGCATCAGTCATGGCATGCAGGAAATTGTTGTTTTGCAACAGCCGCATATAATATGCATTGCATCGCATCACATATATTTTTCTCTCTTCTTCTCATTAGGGCTTCTTACTGTAGATCCAAATAAAAGAATCAAGATGTCTACCCTGAGGTATAATGAATGGCTTCAGAACGGCAGCCAGTTATCTTCCAACCCACTTATGACCCCTGATGTCCTGGGCTCAGCCGGCGCGTCAGTGCACACTCATGTGAAAGCCACATTTCATGTAAGATTACATCTCAAGTTAAGTGTTCATAGCAGAATGGCCATTCTGAATACCAGAGTACTTGTAATGTTTGATATGTCGAGTCACTTTATTATGACCGCCAGCTAATAACCAGAGTAACCGCAGTGTGCAGCATGAACAGTAACTAGACGGGCTCGGGGTGACTCAATAAGGTGTTGGTAGGTTATCAGTCATGTGAAGCCATGCTGACTGTAGTGCATCCCACATTTACTGGGGGGTGCATGTGGGAGGATTCACAGAGCAAACACAACAATTGAGATGGTCCCACTGATGCTTAATTGGGTTCATGTCTGGGGAATTAGGTGGCTAGGGAAGTACTTGAAAGTCTTGGTTGTGCTCTTCCAACCATGGTCTCACATTTCTAACTGTGTGACCTGTCTCATTATCTTGCTGGAAGATTCCATCTGTCCCCTAAAGACAAACAGTATGTATGGGTGTATGTGATCGGCAAGGATGGATTTATACCCAAATTGTTTCAGAGAGTGCCTTCCACATGGATGAGTGGGCCCAGAGAATGCCATGAAAAAATTCCTGAATAAATGATCCACTTGAAAAATCCATTATTTAAACTTCATGTTTATGTCCAAAAATTCTTTAAAAGCATGATTAAGTCCGGGGTCCCACGTAGCACAAACTTCTGGCTAATCCCATTCACACATAGAAAAATATCCGCAGCGGAAATGCTGCGATTTCAAAAACCGTTGCGTTTTTGTAAATTGCAGCATGTCAATTATACCTACGGAAACACTGGCGTTTTCTGTATAGGTATAATTGAAACAGAAAGTCTGCAGAGGAAAACGCTACGGACTTTCTGCGAAAAGCTCTGCCGGAAAAACAGCGTTTTTTCCACAGCGCTTTTTGGCTGCAGTTCGCTATGTGGAACTTAAGCCTAACATCATTAAAAATAGTGATGCAGATGCATTTCGAACCAAAGCTATACTCAAAAGACCCCAGAGAATAATGATAGCATTGTTTATGGGGTTCGCGATAGCAGCTGTCACAGGGCTCCGGGTCCCGGGCCCCATAATGTTCCAGGCCCTGTGGCAGCCGCTACTGCCCCAATATTTACGCCCCTGCACAGACTTATTTTTAAATGGTGGGGAAGTGGAGACCATTTTTTTTTTTTTTTGCTGTAGTTTAAAGAAACGTTCTTACAATAGTTTTTATTATTTGGCTCATAAGAAAGATACATGATGTAAATTGTATTAAAAATAATTTGTGAGTGAGTATCAGTGAGCATTAAGGGGTAACAATGCCTCCTTATGAAACATCAGTACACTTAGAGAATCAAGGTGAGTGTGAATATACAACGTGTACAGAATAGAACTCTGTGATATGCTCTTTTAGTGCTTGTACTGTGGCTGGAGGAATCTGAGTTGGGTTTGTTAGCTGTGATGATGGTGTGTTCTGCAGGCTTAGGCTTGCTCATGTCATAAAACTGCTAAACAAGTTTGCATCCTTAGGCCTTCAACAAGTACAAGCGGGAAGGTTTTCTCCTCCAGAACGTGGACAAAGCTCCTCTCGCCAAGCGCAGGAAGATGAAAAAGACCAGCACAAGCACAGAGACCCGGAGCAGCTCCAGTGAGAGTTCCCATTCCTCCCACTCCCATGGTAAAACCTCTCCAACAAAAACTGTGCAGCCAGCCGGCCGCAGTGAAAGCAATAATCCTGACACTATCTTCCAATTCACGGACTAGAGACTCCCCAGAAGAGACCAGGACGCGGTGGGTGCTGGGCCACAGAACTCCACTCTTGGGCTTGCAAGCAATTAGCCATTATCTGTTCATAAGAACCATTTGGTGCTGCAAGGGCTTTATGGGAGTGGGTTGGGAGGGTTAACTTTGGCATGGAAGCACTAGGGAGTGGTGCTGTGAATACCCTCCTTTCCTTTTCTCTCCTGCTCAGGAGTGAGGAGTTTTTTGTAAGGGCTTTTGCGGACAATCGCATATCTCGCCTTAATTAACTCCGCGGCTGCTGGGAAGGCCACCATTTATAACAAAAAGGTTTGACCCTGTTGAGAGAGAGTGGTCACCCTGGAGTGACTTTTATTTGTGTAAATGATACAGCAGGCCTATGCAACCTTTGGCTCTCCAGCAGCGACCGGTAGCATGCTGAGACTTGTGGTTCAACTACCCCCTCCCTTAGAGAATATAGCATTTTGTACTGTGAAAGGTGGCACGGTCTTTAATCCTTTGCGCTTGACCCATCAAAGTCCTTCATTTCAAGTAGAGCCCAAACTAACAAGTTTCCGGCACGTAGCGCTCATTATCCTGCTCTCCAGTTTTAATCAGTTTTTTAATAATGATGATTATTAGGAGAACGCACTTGGACACGGTTCAGGTGAATCCTGCAGGCATCAGCCAGGGAGCAATTATTTTTTTTAATTGTTTTCTGTGAGCTTTAAAGTAAGATTTGTGCTCATTTTTAGAACCTAAAATAGTGGACACAAGAAACCTGAATGTTTTACAGGTTTCTGGAGAGGTCTAATTGTTTTTATTGTTCGGAGCATTTTCCACTGTGAGTTTACTGCACTAGATATGGAATATCCGATTGTAGGGGTACAGGACGTCGCCCCATCATGCCTCTTTTTATACATAAATCAGACTTGAAGCTTTTGTACTGTAGCAAGTGAGGACCTCAGAGGGTCAGCTGTTCATTTATTGCTGAACAGGTTGACAAGTGCTCGCTTGTGTCCTGCAACACACTGTTTTGTCAATTTTGTCCCATCTGTATAATGTTTTATGCAATATGTTTTTACTACACCCCTTTAGGCTTAGCATAGAGCCTCCAGTCCTTGCTATGTGTTTTGTAGCTTTTTTTTTTTTTTTTCGAAAACACCATTTTGTAATTCATACAGGAGTGTCTGCCTTGTGCAGTTTGATATTAGATACGTTACATTTTAGAAGAAGGCAATGGATTTTGCTATGTTGCAATCAAGACTTCTGTTCTGCTCCTTCATTGGGTCTTTCTTGGTGCCACATGGTACAAGGAGCAACATCTTTGTTTGTGGAGGTGTGAGCAGACTATTTGGAGGTGTATCCAATTGTTTTGCCATTGGACTCAGCACTGGGTTCCTTGTGTTTGTGTTTTATTTCATTATATTAAGCTATATGCCTTTTTTTATAATAATTAAGTGGTGGCCTCTGTTCATTAGAGAACATCTGTCCGTAGGAGAAACCCTTAAAACCCGGGATTCAGTATTCTGTGAATAAAACTGAAAAGCTTTACAACTTTCTGATAAAACTTTGTGCTTCAATTTCTCATCACTCTTTGTGCTGTCAGTGAATGGTAACATTGTTGCTTGCATTCAGGTTAGGAGACTCTATCTCTCACCCTGTCCTGTTTACACACCTGCAGTTTGAGTCTAGGTGGACTACTGCAGCACGAATATCAATTTGGACTCTAGGCTGAATGCTCTTAGGTTGCATTAATATATTGAGGTTTTTGCATGCAGTCTTGAAGCCAAAACAAGGAATGGATTCGAAAAATGTGGAGGAGTAGAATACTTTTTCTTTCAGTCTGATCTACACCTAGGTGTGGCTTTAAAAACTGCATTCTGATATATTGTAATAATATAGCACCTGCGTGAGCATAAAAAGGTCAGGATGGGGTTTCAGCCTCTAGATATGTTCACATGTGCATCGGGTGTCCATCCAGTGAAGAGTCGGTCTGAAATTGTGGATGATAGAGTCCTGCAAGCTTGGTCTGTCAGTGGAAGAGATAAATGACAGACAGACTGCATTATAATCAGTGGGCTGCCTCTGTATTTGTTGTCCGTTATTAGATGAACTGTTTTTCTGTTCTTCTGGCGCTGCGATGGACCAGAAAAATGGACAGGATGTAACACAACCTAATAGCAAAAACAATATTTTCATTCACTGACAGCTAACAGTGATCTTGAAAGTGGTGAAGGATTAAAACACAATAGGGTACATTTAGGAAGACTGGCATTAATGACTCCGACTGAGTCGGTGGAGGGTGCTCCTCATTTATAAATGAGGCGCGCCCTCTGCCGTTCATTCGCCTGAAGGGAAATGTATGCCAGCTCATAGCTGGCATACACTTCCACCATCATTTATGCCAGATTTCTGGTGTAAATGATGATCAATCTAGCAGAGCCAATGGTCCCGTCCCCTGCACACCCTCATCACAGCCCCCACGCAAGGATGGAGCAGAAATGGAAAATTTGCAAATTTTCATGCCTTATTGGTATACAAGGCATAATAATCGTGCGCCATTGTATGTAAGAAAGTTGAAGAGCTTGTCACAATACAAAGATTAAGGGGAAAGTGATCAATTGAAGATTAGTGGGGGTCCAACACCCAGGACTCCTACAGATCAACTGTAGGGCTCCTTGAGATATAGGATAGAGGATACATATCTGATCAGTGGTGGTCTGACCACTGAGCCCCCCCCTCCCCTTCCCCACCGATCCCGAGAATGGGGGGGGTTCTTACCCCCCTCCGCGCTGCGCATTCAGTCAAAGTACAGCACTCGCTCTGGCACTCCCATTGAAGTGAATGGGAATGCCGTCCACCACCAGTCACTCCTATGTTCACCCTGGCTGCAGTTAGGCTGAATGTGCATTGGGGGAAAGGATCTCCCATTCTCACCTTGTGGCATAACCCTTTTAATAAGTCTAGAAAACCTCTATAAGTATAATTTGCTTAAGACTAAGCAACCTATTTAACCCATCTCATGCACCAAACTAGAATCCTGCTAAGCAAATTGGACCCTCTTTACCCCTGGCACAAAGCGATTCCAGCAGTAAATCTATGTATGGTTTTTAATCTTTGTAGTTTTATACATATGTGTACGGAGACTATAGAGAAGATTGAGGGACCTCTACTGAAATCTCCTGTTTCTTAGCAGAGAATAATATATTTTTCTAGAGAAAAACTTGTAGTTACTTGTCAGATGGGATGTTAGCAATTGAAAGGGGTTTTTATAATTGAACAGGAGGGTTTTTAAGGATGATGATATCATTTCAGTAGCTAACACCCCCTTTTGAAAAGGATAGTGGTGGTTTGAAAAAAAGGGGCCTCCCTTAGCAACATTATGTATAGGGTTTACATTAAGAATTCATTCCAGTCGCCTTCTGCCTCCAAAAAAAACAAATGCTTGGTTCAAGTTCGCTAGAAGTATATAACAGGTTGGGGCAGGTGTCTTGAAGCTGTATTCACTTGAGTTGTACTTTGCTGTTTGACCTTTTTGTCCTGTTTTGCCTTCAGGCTGTCACTTAAAGCTACAGGTTGTCAAACAGCACCATTGTATGTGTAGCAGCATGTGAATCGGACATTTCACATGATGAAGATGTGTGTACTATAAGAGGAAAGAACAGTCTGTTGTAAAATGGTTATCAGTCTTTCAGATCAGAAGAAATTTACTTTAGTGTTCTTGAGTGAGAATGCAGATAGGAATCGCCTCCAAAACGTCTTCCTCCTTCCTTCAAACAAATATCTGTTTCTTTTTGACAACTTCTATTTCAATAACAAGCTGAGGACATAACTCCAATATCTGAGAGTTAAAATGTACAGAAAACATGGAGTTTATAAATACTTAGTATCACTTATTATGTACTATTCTTGTCCTGCAGTCGCAACCAGAGTTGTGTTCACTATAATGTATGTATATATGTAAACTCTTAAGACAAACCAGCGTGTTTTTAGCTCTCAAAATACCCTACTCTATGCAGCTTTGGTTGTGACTAGAGGATGTTACTCAAGATAATTAAAGCAAAGTATTTGCAAAGTGAATTATTTTCTGTAGAATTATAATGAAAAACGTTTGAATTATTTGGATTCCTTTGAAGAATCTGTGTTATATTATTACAACTTAGGCATAATGCACACTGTCTTTTAAAATCTTGCGTCTTGCAATAATAATAATAGTAGTGTAAGCTACGTTTTTACTCTGATAAAAAAAAAAAAAAAAAATACATCCATGGGTGTATATTGAAGAAAGGAGGGCGTTTGTCAAAAAATACTCAAGACTGGACTCTTTACACTGATTTGTAGCAACCTCCCCCTTCCAGGGACTAAAGGGGCTTAGAGCCTCCTATTCTTTTAGTAGAGCAACGTTGGGTGCCATGACAGCTCCCAACCTATGTGAAAGAAGAAGATGGCTGCTAGTCTCCAGTGCTGAAGCAATGATTTCTTTGCAATCAGTAATTTATTTTTATGGTAGAAGCTGGGGTAGGGTAGGGGAGAGGGGGAGGTGCAGCCAGCAAACTTTTCTTTTATCCTGTGTTTTACAGAACAGGTTTACCTTGTATCTTACAGATTGTTGTTACATTTTGTCCTGTAAGGGACACTTGACTGTACTTGAAACAGTCAGATTATTGGTGGTAAAAAGAGGGAAGGGATGTTTAAAAAAAAAAATGTACTACCTTGGATTTCTTGCTACAATCTTCTAGAAATGCCATGGGAAATATTTTCATTGATTAGATCATAATTCTAGGATTAGTAAAGGGATTTGTTCATCAGAAAGCAGCTTTAAAGTATGTTCACTATTTTTTTTTTTTTTTTTTTTATACAAATTGTTTTTGAAACTTCAGTATGTGAAAAACAATAATAAAATATTGCAGTTCTTATATCAACCAGTAGATGTCAGCAGAGAAGACCTTGCTTAAAAAATAGCAACTTGCTTTGCAGCTGCTGTGCAGACTGAGTTCTTGTCATTAGATAGTTTACAAGGAGATGGGTCTTGTATTTCTTGTGACTAGATAAATTCGCTGTGTGAGCAAACATGTATTGCTAGCACCAGTCTGTAGCTCCTTGTTGTTTTAGGCAGGAAAAGAGCTGACTATAGGACAGGTGAATATCATGTATTGCTTCATGTTATCAGACATTTCTGGCTAGGGAGAAGCTGACAGTAAAACAGGTCTATAGCACTTTATCAGCCACTTCAGGCTATAGAGTCGCTGAGTGTATGTAAGACAGATGAGTGCAGTCTATTGTCTTCTGTTATCAGTTAAGGCGTTAAAATGCAAAGTCTATTAGAAAGTGGCAGAACTTTTAATTATATAAATACTAAGGTTCATTTAGGAAATACAATGATCCCTCAAGTTACAATCCAATAATTGATTCCAGGATGACCATTGTAAATTGAAGCCATTGTAATTCTATGGGAATATAGTAGTCTTTGTTTGGATTTTAATATAGATATACTAAATCCTTACACACAAAGGACTGCTGTAACTGTAAGTCACTTTCTATGATGGTGACAGGGTCCTGGAAAACACAGTGCACCTGAAAAATAACAATAAGCTGTTTTCACCTGGTATCCAAAGGGGCAGCTCGTGCAGATACAGGTAAAGAGAAGTATAGAACATGTAGTACTGCTATATACTATAAATAAGCATTACTACTTAATGAATGCACTTCACTAATGCAAGGGTTTTTATTGTTTTTTTTTTTTTACCAGTGACATTACCATGCTTATTTGTTGCATCCTCCATCCAAGCACTGTATAGCGATTCCAGCTTGAAGACACAATAATCCAGAAAAATGTTATCCTGAGGCCATTATAACTTGAGGAATCACTGTACTTCTTAAGCCCCCAAATGTTGATTTTGGAGTGGAAAGTTGCAGAATTGTAAAGTCTTGGGATAGGATATGGACATTTTATAGTAGACAAGGGCAAATCGTCTTCAAGAAGCACATGTAAGCATTAAGGCCTTTGTACCCTACTACTCCTCCTGCAGAAGGCCCCAACATCAGTCTTTAAGGGGTCCATCATATCACTATATGTACTCAATGCATTTTCCCATTTATATAATCCCCGTGAACCCCTATTACAGTAGAAGAATCAGCTAACAACTTTACATATGACTGACCACATGCTGGAGTCAGTCACTGACTTCCTTAAAAGGGAACTCTACTATTTGTTTTCTGTCATAGAAACATGGAAGTAGATGATATTTGTAGGAAATGGGGTTGGTAAGATAAAACCCCTACTAATCCCTTAGTAGTACAGTAATGCCTCCCCATACCCATTCAATTCTGGTTGGAGGTTCCCATTAAGTGATTTAGGTGCATTATTGAACATTGAGACTCTGCATTATTAAGGTTGCCATCATGCCAGCTCATGGACCTCCTTTGTTGGTATACTGTACTCTACCATGTCTAGAGCTGCTTAGAAGACTAGTAAAATGGAATTCCCTTATTATGCCGGAGACACGCTGGGTGAAATTGCAGCAGGTTAGCCCCTATAAATTGTTTCTGGCTGACCTGCCAGCATAGTGGTTGGGATTTGAACAATGTGAATGTTGAAAGCTGCAGGGAGAAATTGCAGGTGAGCTGCAGTCAAAAACCACCTGATATTGGCGGTTTCTGCCACCAAAAGTAACTGATGCACAGCCTGACCTTCCCAGCAAGCAATATAATAACTCCTTATTTCCTGCTCTTTGTCTTTTGTTAGTTAATATCTTGGTACCTGAGGGGACTCTATTATATTCTTGCTGTGCATTCGCTTTGCCGTATGTACGAGATCTGTGTAACCAAGGTAAAGGGAGAGATCCTTATTGTTTTCTTTTTTTTTTTATTATTATAAATAAGGGAATTTTTAAGGGGATATTTATTGAGAATGTAAAGATTTTTGGTAACTGATTAGCAGATAAAGAGCATTATATATATGAGATGTTTATTCTGTATTTTACATATGTTCATGTCCCTTTAAGTGAAGGGATTTCTTGAATGAGTTGCATCAACTTGTAAAACAAGAAATTTAAAAAAAGATGAATAAGGCTGGGTTTACACAGCGCTTATTTGCAGAAGAACTGCATGCAGTTTTTCATTGCAGTAATGAGTAGCACATGTTACTATACATTTCCTCTGTATGATAATGGCCAGTACACCAGAGGTTGCCAATTTAATGGCTGTTACCATACAGGGGAAATGTATAGTAACATGTGCTATGAATAACCGCAATGAAAAACCGCATGCAATGTAAACCCAGTTTCAATGGCTGTTTATGGCTGTTTTTACAATGCATGTCGACCGGGATGGGAGAAGGGTAGACCTGTGGTAGAAACGGATTATATTGTGCAAAGCTTTGTGTGAACAAATATAATACACATTAAATCATTGTCATGTTGCAAAAAAAAAGTCCCCATGTCTCTTATTATTGCTTTACTTTTCTAGTTATAGAGGACCTTTCATGTCCTCATGAAAATACGGTTTTATATACCACTAGAAAGCTGACATGTGCCCATGTGGACGAGATATCGGTACCGTTAGTTTCACACCGATATCTCACCACTGTCAGAAGGGCGTTTCTCATAGCTCAGCGTCATTGCTGTAACAGCCTTGTACTGTCAAAAGTGGCGTTCCTTACTGCCCTGCGATGACGCTGAGCTATGAGGAACGCCCTTCTGACAGTGGGCAGAGATCGGTGCTGAAACTAACGCCACAGATATCTCGAGCCCCATGATACATACCAGGAAAGCGGACAGTGCGCTTTCTAGCGGTATATAAAACTGCACTTTCATGCAGATATAAAAGGTCCTATTTAACAATATTTTTAACTTTTATATTGCTGGTTTTGGATTGATCTTAAGTAATGTGTTTTCTACAGTCACATCCAGAGCTGTCTTCATGATTCTGTTGCTTGCTCTTGCAAACAGACATTAGTTTGTCTGATATGTGACCTAACAGGTGAGCTCTAACTGTTCCATCTATAACAGAATCACAGATCATTAAAAGCAAAGGGCTTTTCCATTGTATAACAGTTTGTCCTTTTTATGCCCCTTAATTCGCAAAGGACTCAACAGTGGAAAATATTGTCAGGACAGATTGGGGACAATTTGGGTGAAGCCAAAGATGAGGGGGAATTTCACGATCTTTATCAAACCTTCATGTCAGAAGATATGAATTCAGGTCAATTGTATGAGTGTGGCAAGAGTCTTTAACCATCAACTATCTTCCATGGAGAAAAAAAGAAAAGGATCCCTATGCAGTTTACAGAGAGGTTTGAAGACGACAGATTCTGAATTTCTCTTCAGATTATTATTGTATGTTCTCCAGGTTTGAAGGGGTTTTTCACAACTTTTAATATTGATGCAGCAGTCAAAAAAACACTGTTTCTCCACATGTGGGGCCTTAGCCTTACACAGTTGACAGGAATATTTTAAAAATTATGGGGATCAGAATATAGAGATGCAAAAAAATTATTAGTTTTAAAAGTTTTTACATTTTTTGGAACGTACTAAAACATTACAAAAGCTTTATAAACTTTGTATCACTGTGATCATCACATGAAATGTTGCATGGTGCCAATAGGAAGTACATTTTGTCGTACAGAAAATAAGCCCTCATACAGTACATGTCAACGGAAAAATATAATACACAATACTTTTGGAAGATGGGGAGGAAAAAAAAATCTAAAATTTACCACTGGAAGAAGAAGTTAAAAAATTGACCAATCTGATATTGATAGCCTATCCTATTAATCACATTGGGGAATTTGAAAAATCACATTGGGAAAAAGTCGAAATATCTGCAGGTTCTTGGGCAGTTTGTTCTATTACTGTATGAGCCTTCATGCATGGTTTCCTATCAGTTTAACAGTCAATATCCCTATTTGGACTGCAGCACATTTTACATTTATCTCTGAGGCTATGGCTATGTACAATAAGGAGCAATCCTTCCCCTCTCAATTATGAGTGTTACTGGTTTATTTACATGTAATTCTACCAGAAGTAACTATACAATAGCAAAACCAATGGTTGAGAAAACCCCAAGTTAGAATGATATAGGAGATCCAGGAACACTGAACTTTAAATACAAGGAAAATACATTCCGGCATGATGCAGCTAAAAAGATCCCTGACACAGGAAAAGGGCAATCTATGAGCACAGTCAGGAAAGCTGCTTGCTGTTTGTAAATGGTAGTACATAGTACATAGACAAATTGAATTACATTGTAAGGTGTGGGAGGTGCAGAATGTTCTGTTCAGTGCACAGAGAAAGCAGTTTGCAGATGTGTAGAGGCTGTGAGGAAAAGAACCCTCCCCTCTGCAGGTGTGAAAAGACCTGTCCCTCATTCTTGCACTCACTATGAAGACATCTTGCTTTTTAATGATATCTATGGAAGGGACCCTAGTAACAGAGAGTGAACTGCAAATTAGCTAGAAGGGAGACAACTAGCGGCACAAACTTTAGAGAGGTTTTTTTAGGCAGAAAGCAGCAACATTTTTAAATAATGAGTGTTGCAATTTGATCCAGAATCACATGTTCTATTAAATAAGACTAAGTTGCCTGAAAAGTTAGTGACCGTTTAACTGTGAACCACTTTGGTAACAGGCCAATTTCTGGTTCAGGACCAGACACACTTTTGGGTTTTTTTGTGTGTGGTTTTGAGGGCTATAACATTTTTATCATTTACGTTATTCAACTAATTTCTGTGTTTTTTTTCAGTGACGCATTGAGCTTTATTTTTTTGTTTTTATTTTTGCATGTTTAACTTTTCTTATATCCAGGAAAATATAAACAAAAGAGGAGTGAAAACCATGTCTTTTTTCATTTTTTTTTATTTAAATAGCACAAAGTGCTACTAAAAAAACTTTTTTAAAATAGTTTTTCCTCTCTGTTACGGTAATATTTATTTTGTATTATGTCGTCGGGGGGTGGGATTAGAACCTGTAATAAGGGCGTGTTATTGTATTATTTATTTTACTTTGTCTCTCCATAAGGTCATAATAGACCTTTGGGGACATCTGACTATTTTTTTTTTTTTTTGGTACCTTAGCCTAGTTGCAGGAGGAATACAGTCTCCTGCCCATAGCTACGGTGCTGATCTGGGTCTTACAGCCTCTGATTCCAGCGGATCACGTGACAGCCGCTCATTGAGTGCTGTTTACACAGCGATCGGGAAGGCAGGGACGATAATAAATCTTCCCTGCCTTCTCTAGAGGAGCCCCGGCTCTCCGTATCTGCAGCAACATGATTTCGTGCAGCTGCTGAAAACTGCAAGGACGTACCAGTACGCCCTTGAAGAACAAAAGAGCCACTTCCTGACGTATATAGTCTATGGGTGGTCTGGAAGTGGTTAAAGGGGTTGTCGACTTTCAGACCAATATTGAGAAACCATGTTATTTTTTGTACAATAAAATGTACAATTTTCAATATACTTTCTGTATCAATTCCTCATGGTTTTCTAGATCTCTGCTTGCTTTCATTCATTCTGCTTACTTCCAGTGGATGAAAGTCAGTCCATGTCCATGTGACATACAGTCCACGGTCATGTGATGACTGATTTAAAAGTTAAAAGGGGTTGTCCATTTTTGCCTGGACAACCACTTAAGTAGTGTTTTTGTTTATTTTTTTTTTATTTTAAACCCTTACGTTTTTTACTACCACCTTTCAAAAGCCATAACTTTTTTTATATGTCCATTCAAGGGAAATATTTTACTTTGTAATGGTACCATTTAATATTCTGAATGATGCCCTGGGAAGCTGAAAAAAAAATCAGAATGGGGTGGAATTGGAGAAAAATTTTGTGCAACTTCCATACAGGCTTCGTTTTTACGGTGTTCATGGTGCAGCCAAAATGACATGTCACCTGTATTCTATGGGTCAGTAAGATTACGGCTATACTAAATTTAGACAGTTTTATTTACGTGTTAACCCCTTAAAAAAAAAATTTACAAAACTTTGCAAAAAAAACCTTTTCTGACACCCTAACTTTATATTTGTACAGGGCTGCATAAGGTGTCCTTTTTTGTGGGGCAGGATGTACTTTTTATTTCTACCATTTTTGGGGAAATATATAGTTTTGTTCGCTTTTTATCCAAGTTTTTATGGGAGGTAAAATGGTGTTTTGTCTTTTTTTTTTCTGTGCTACGGCATTTACCGTACGGGAAAAATATTTTTATTAGTTTGTAGACCGGGTGTTTTCAGACACAGGGATACCTTTTATGTGTCTTTTTTTTTTTGTTTTGTTTTATATGTGCTAATGGATTGCAATGTATTGAGAAATACCTAGACTTCTATTTACAGGCTTTCCTAGTGCAACCTGTAATGGAAGCTATTCTATGAAAAGTCTTGGAGCCTTCAAGAAGTTCACAGCTGTCATATTAATGAATTGCGGGCCCTGGATCTCACTTCCATGCCCATGCTACCGGGAAAATGTTGCTTCGGTCCGCTTTGACTGGGGGATTAAGGCCTGCAATCAGTATGGCCTCCTGAGCGACCACCATATTAAAATACCCGACATCTGCCGTAATAGTATGGCAGATTTCAGGAAAGGGTTAAAGGTGCGCTTATTCAGTAAACACAATGATAAAATAACAAAAAGGCATCATTTCCACACAGTAAGGCATCTGAGCAGACATCTTAATAGACAAACAGGGGAATCACAAAAGTAAACAGCCAACAAGGCAGAAGGCAGAGCTTGATTAACCGGAGGGGAAGAAGGAGTACACAGTGCATCCAGGTCATACAGGTGGGTACAGTCAAGGGTCTGAGAAATCTGCCCATGGGCCCCAAATTTCAATGCATCTGTCAGGGCACCCCCTGGCTTTGTACACGAGTTGCTGCCCTGGTGGAAAGCCTGGGATTCTTCCAACTCTATATGATAACTTTCTAGCATAAAAAAACAATAGTTTATATAGACTGGAACCACTGCAATTCATGGAATCACACTGGCGCTCCCTAGATCCTGCACTTAAGAATTACATGTTAGTTTTCCTAGTCACAAAGTAATCTGTGATCCCAGAACATGTGCCTTATTGTTCATAAAGGGAAACGATCAGAACAATTTGGGACACTAAACCACACATTATGGACCGATTGTTTAGTGTCCCAAATAACCCTGCTGTAACACAGTCTATATTCAGCGGCTGTACTTATTCATCTGCGCAGATATTTAGTTAAGCCAGAGGAGTACACCTCGGCTTCAGTGCACATGCACTAGACCTCAACTGTGCAGGCACTGGAGATAAGTCCAATGAGACTCATTGGACTCCTCTCTAGCTAAGTATAAAGGTTTTTTTTTTTTTTTTAAATAATGTGGTTGCGGATATCAATACAACAGGGCTTTTTGGGATACTAAACCACCAGTCCATAAAGATCTGACAGGTTCCCTTTAGGTTAGGGCCCCAAGTGGCATAAACGCTGTGGAAAAAATTGTGGCGTTTTACAGTTAGAGCAAAGTGGAAGGGATTCTAGCGAATTCCATGCCCACTTTGAGGTAAAAACCGCGCTGCGAACATCCGCCGATTTCCAAAACCGGTGCGGTTTTGGAAATTGCAACATGTCAATTATACCTACAGAAACATCAGCAGTTTCCCCATAGGTATTACTGAAACAGAAAGTCCGCAGAGGAAACCTCTGCTAACTTACTGTCTAAAGCGCTGCAGGAAGAACCTCGATGTGTTGCCGCCATGGTTTTTCCCGCAGCACTTTTTTGCTGCGGGACGCCACGTGGGTCCTAGCCTTAAGTAGTTATTTCTGATAACTTTTTGTTAGGTGGTTGATTTTTCCACCTGTTGAGTTGGAATTGCATTGAAAACAAGGCTGCTTTTTTTTGTTTTTTGTCGTTTCAATGATTTTTATTGAATTTTTCAAACTTTTTAACAAATAAAGACAATACCCAGAGAATACACACACATCTGCAGCATCCCAGAGGGCTACTGCTTTTATGTGTTTGTCTTGAGTGCCTCTGGGTTTTATGTCTGTAAGTTTTGTTCTATGTTAAGTGTATTGTTGTGCAGCTTTTCCTTATATGTTTCCCCCTGCAGTGTTCAGACCCAGACTTGGTTCAGCCCTGACCTATCACAGGCCACTGGGCGGGGTTGTGAGGAGATATAATCTCCCCGGCAACGGTTGGGAGTTAGTTCAGTGCATGCTGTAAACCAGACAAGGTGTGCAGAGCTGACCTGCCACCGCCCCTGGACTGAAGGCCAACCGCCGCTCTCACAGCCTCAGGAGGGATATCATCGGCCCCAGGCTCATCTAAAGACAGCCCAGAGCAAGGGAGTAACGTTTTACAAGAGGCTGATTCAATTCGATGCCGTGCCAGGAGGAGCAGGAGAGGACCCTGACAGGAGAGTCGTATTCGGGCCTAGTCTCCAGGTAACCAGATCCCTGTCAGGCCTCCCTGTAACTCTATCCCCAGAGTATTGCCTGGAAGAGGCACAGAGGAGAAGTAGAGGGAAGCCATCCTGTGGAGCCTATACCACCTTTGGGCACCCTCCTAGAACCAAGGATGGGGGTTGGACACTGTAGGACTACTACCCCCATCTGGAAGCTGCTATTGTTCCTTTGTTCCAGTTGCCTAAATAAACGGCTGTTTGGTTTACCTGCATCGCTGACCCCTGAGTCGTGCCTGCTTTACCATCAGGGCTTTTCCGACCAACACCACACCGGCTCAGGTAGGAGGGGTCCCCCCTCTTCAACTGGAAGTGCCCCGGGGGAAAGAACTACTACCACCACCATCCGGTAGTGCTGCAGGACCCCCCTCGACTTTGTCCGGCCTAGGAGTGGGACTGGAGCTGTTTGGGAGTGTGCTCGGCCTGCTAGGTGGCACAGCATCCGCCACTACTACTCCCATCCTCCGGTCTCATCCGACTGGGTTGCGGCACATCACAGAAAAGGGGAGGGAGGAAATATAGGAAGCAGGTCAGTGGCGTAACTAGAATGGGTGGGCCCCAAGGCAAACATTTGACATGGGGTCCCCCCGCACTGCCCCCTCCAACCCCCCCAAAAAACCGCATTCCTGCGCATACTATTATGCCCCATAGTGGCCCCTGCACACAGATATGCCGCACAGTGGCCCCTGCACACAGTATTATGCCGCATAGTGGCCCCTGCACACAGTATTATGTCCCATAATGGCCCCTTCACATAGTATTATGCCCGATTGTGGACAACCCATGAACAATTATTATACTCTGGGGTCTTTTCAGACTCCAGAGTTTAATGATCGGAGACCCAGGGGAGGATAGAAACATAAAAAAAAACCAATGCTACTTACCTGTTCCTCGCTCCGGTCCACTCCCTGCTACTTTGGCCTTCTTCAATGTTGGACCAGGCTGGCGTCACGTGATGCGGGCCGGCGTCGCGACGCAAAATGACGTCTGGGACATCACCAAACCGGCCCGAAGCCTGGAGAAGCGTAGGAGAGGTAAGTCCATTGTTATTTATGTTCCCTCACCTCCCCTGGGCCTCCGATCATTATACTCCGGGGTCTGAAAAGATTCCAGAGTATAATGATAGCAGTGATTGTGGGGTTCGGCCTGCGGCCTTACCTACTGTTCCCCGCTCCTGCTCACAGTCGCCTCCGCAGAATGGGAAGCGCAGGCGGTCGTGTGCAAGACCCCGGGAATCAGTAAGTATATAGGGCCCGTTACCTGCTGGGGTTACTCCAGCAGGTAACGGCCTATTAAAAAAAAAAAAGCATCGGGGGCCCCATAATGTCCCGGGCCCTGTGTCAGCCGCTACCGCTGCTACCCCGGTAGTTACGCCCCTGAAGCAGGTTAAAAGAGGATGATATAGTCTGGCCAAATTCTAAGGACAGAATCGATCAAGCCATAGAAAGGAGCCCCATGTGATGGCCCAAACAGAAAGATATTAAGACATAATCCATAATCAGAAACATTAAGTAACCAGCAAAAATAGCGGAAAAGGAGTGATCAATGCAGAGAGCTGTGTGGACTCACCACCCAACCGCCCCCAGATGAGCATATATTTAGAAAATTATAAATTCCCAAGAGCAATGGTCCTTTCATAAGAATGGGTGGTATCAATGAGGGTCAAAAGATCTTGCAGTGAGGGAGGAAGAGGCTGCTTCCATTTTGTAGCAATAATTAGTTTATCCACCAACAAAATTTTACAAGCCAACTTGCGATGCGGTGGAGGGATCGAGTCCATCTCCAAATTAAGCAGTGCCAACTGGGGAGCCCGAAGTATAGAGCACCCCAGGAGGCTATCCGGGAGATTAAAGACCTGCCACCAATAATGGGAGAGTCAAGGACAAGCCCAAAAGGTGCTGAGCAACTATCCCACCCCACCACATAGCCTCCAACGGGAGGAAGAGGACTTCGGAAACATCTGGTGTAGCCAAGGCGGGGGGGGAAATACCATCTGAGAAGAACCTTATAGGCAGTCTCTATATGAGAGCTACATGTGAGAGAAGTGTGAAGCAGAGTGTCATGATATGAGGCTCAGATATGGTTTTATGGTATTAATATTCACTCACATATTATGGTTCCTGTCTGTTATCAGCAATTTGGTCACAGGCCTTGGGGCTGTGGTGCCTGGGATCTGTGAACAACAACTCTTTGATCCCCAGAGAGTCGCTGACACAAGCCTGTATTTGCATAAGACTGCAACCCTCCTTAACCCAGCAGGTTGTCCTGCAGATAGGATGTGCTGGGGAAACTCCCCGCA
Organism: Leptodactylus fallax; assembly: GCA_947044405.1. NCBI lineage: Eukaryota > Metazoa > Chordata > Amphibia > Anura > Leptodactylidae > Leptodactylus > Leptodactylus fallax. Next base: position 3,958,963 of record CAMRHE010000143.1, read on the forward strand.
TACTAATAGCAGACTGGCTGCAGCCACCGCTACTTCAAACGGATTATGGTTTTATGACAATATCTGGCCTGGGGGACATCTTACAGTCGCCCTGATAAATTCCCCAGATGCGTCAGGTCAAGGCGCACGCTCCGAATAGACACAGGTCACAGTTCAAAGTCCGGCAAAGGTCCAGGCACTGATCTCCTTACCCAAAGGGAGTTGGGGTGCCAACCTTGGAGTCTACGTATTGGGGATCCTGTTACGAATCCCATCATACCACCGGCCCGACTCTGTAGTCATGGGGCAAAGAATTATACAGAAAAATGATTCTAGGAGATGTAGAGAGGGGGTGGGGCTCCTCCCCCTGGTGACCTCACTTAGGGAGGAGATCAGGGGAGGTAAAAACTCTCAGTCCAGGTTGAAACACTCTTTTGTCTTCTGTCCTTTGTGATGTGCTATTCCTAGAGGAGAGGTGTAGGGGAAGTCAAGTGGGAGACTTCAACCATGTGCTCACAATGTGCTTTCCATGCGGCCTAAGCACCCAGGCCTGAGGCCATTTTGTTAACCTGAAGAGGTGTAACCGCATGTAGGAAACACATGCTTTGCTCAAGACTGTACCCTGAGCCTACCACATGGGCTCAGAGAAGTGGACTAACTACTTGTTCCGGAAGGGTCTTCTGCCTTTTGCTCTGCTAAGATTCATTTGCTACTGGACTTTATAAGATACGTGCCCTGAGCTCATCCTCATCATCTGGAGCCAGAGAAACCATCACAATCTGGTGTTGGTAATACACTGTGTTCCAAATTATTATAAAAAAAAGGGGGTTTAGGAGTGATAAGGTAAGAATTTTTTTTGTTTGTCAGTTAAACTCATTGATGGTGATGTGTGTCAGGGCTCTTTATATCACTGAAAGCAATTGCAGACACCTGTGCTAATTAGTTTGGCAGGTGTGTCCAATTAAAGACAAGACTACTTAAGAAGGCTGTCCCACATTATTAAGCAGCCTACATTTTCAGCCAAAATGGGAAAGAAAAAGGATGTGTCGGCTGCTGAGA
>CAMRHE010000143.1:4562500-4831780 GCA_947044405.1 Leptodactylus fallax
AAAGATTTCATTGGTATCATTTTAGGATTCGAGCGATTTATTGATCGCTTTCTATTCTGTTTTTTGGATAGTGGGATAAACAAAAATGGTGAGTTGGCATTACTTTTCACTTTTATTTTTTATGCAATTCATCATGCAGATGAAATATTGTAATAATATTATATGTCAGGTTGTTACGGACATGGCGATACCAAATATGTGTACTTTTTTCATTTTTATTTTTTAAAACATGAAAAATATTTTAATGGGAAAAATGAGGTTTATTTGTGTTTAATTTATTTTAGTGTTTACTTTATCACTAGGGGGCTTGATCAACTGTCCAATACACTACAATACATGTGTATTGCAGTGTATTGTGCCTGTTACTTAATTGTAACAGGCATTCTATTAGGACATGCCTCTAGCAGGTCCTAATAGAAAGTCTATGATGGAATTCATGGGGGCCATTGTTAGGCCCCCCGCTTGCCATAGCAACCCATTGGCACCCTGCGATTGCACTGCAGGGGGCCAATAGGAGTGTCAGTTTCACTGACAAAAACCTAAGATGCCGCGGTCGCTATTGACCGTGGCATCTTAAGGGTTAAACACCATCCCGGCTGTTGCAGCAGGAACCTGGCTGTCAGATACCGCTGGGCTCCCACGGTGATCACATGGGCTCTGGTTCTGAGCCCGCTTGATCACCATCACGTACATGTACGTGGGGATGCGGTAACTACCCGCATTCCCTGATGTACGTGTACGTGAAAATGCGTGAAGGGATTAAAGGCAGCCTGTCACCAGGGTGAAACATATCAAACCAGCAACATTGTTATTTTTTTCCCATAAATATTTGTACCTCGGTTGCTGAGATATTAATTTATTTCAGAATAAGCAAATTTGCAATCTGGTGCACAGGGGGCGGCTCTGTTGCTATGCCCACTCTGCTCTGATACATCCTCCTCTACCCCTCCTTTACCAGGGCCAGGTGATATTTCAGCTTAGCTCCATGGCACTGTCACTCAAAGAAGGCAGTGGGGAAGGAGGGCATTCCTTAGCAGTAAACAGGTAAGTAAAAATAAAAAAATCCAGCACCAGAGGAAAAGATGTATATAAAACGTATATTTTACTTCAAAAAATAGATACCATAAAATTATGTCACAAACAAACGAATAAAAAGTATCTTATGTGTTTCGAGGCTGTCAGCCTCTTACTCATAGCATGAACACTAAACAAAAATAGTCACATTAAATAATTTCTACAACCTCCAAACACAGGAAAAACACACCTGCAGATTAATATAATTAAAAGTCTGCTTTCATTGGTTACTAGTAATGACACCACCCTATTAACCCCTTAATTAAACAACAAAACAAAAGAACACACGGGATATAATATCCAAAAAAAAAAACAACCGAGAACCATCATATGAAACAAAAAAAACTAAAAAACATATAAAAAACAATAACAATATATGTGTTCTTATCCATAACGAGATTTTCACATATAGCTTAATATTAGAAAAACACACATAATGCGGTCACATACCTTCTTCTAGAGATTATACCCTAATGATAGTCCATACCAAAGAGATACCAAATAATAGGTCATTTAGTGAAGATATTGTTTTTCTAATATTTCTATATTATGGATAAGAACACATACATTGTATTTCATATCTGGTTTTAATAAATATATTTAAAAATTGTCGATATACAGTACAGACCAAAAGTTTGGACACACCTTCTCATTCCAAGAGTTTTCTGTATTTTCATGACTATAAAAATTGTAGATTCACACTGAAGGCATCAAAACTATGAACTAACACATGTGGAATTATATACTTAACAAAAAAGTGTTAAACAACTGAAAATATGTCTTATATTCTAGGTTCTTCAAAGTAGCCACCTTTTGCTTTGATTACTGCTTTGCACACTCTTGGCATTCTCTTAATGAGCTTCAAGAGGTAGTCACCTGAAATGGTCTTCCAACAGTCTTGAAGGAGTTCCCAGAGATTCTTAGCACTTGTTGGCCCTTTTGCCTTCACTCTGCGGTCCAGCTCAACCCAAACCATCTGGATTGGGTTCAGGTCTGGTGACTGTGGAGGCCAGGTCATCTGGCGTAGCACCCCATCACTCTCCTTCTTGGTCAAATAGCCCTTACACAGTCTGGAGGTGTGTTTGGGGTCATTGTCCTGTTGAAAAATAAATGATGGTCCAACTAAACACAAGCCGGATGGAATAGCATGCCGCTGCAGGATGCTGTGGTAACCATGCTGGTTCAGTATTCCTTCAATTTTGAATAAATCCCCAACATTGTCACCAGCAAAGCACGCCCACACCATCACACCTCCTCCTCCATGCTTCACGGCGGGAACCAGGCATGTAGAGTCCATTCGTTCACCTTTTCTGCGTCGCACAAAGACACGGTGGTTGGAACCAAAGATCTCAAATTTGGACTCATCAGACCAAAGCACAGATTTCCACAGGTCTAATGTCCATTCCTTGTGTTCTTTAGCCCAAACAAGTCTCTTCTGCTTGTTGCCTGTCCTTAGCAGTGGTTTCCTAGCATCTATTTTACCATGAAGGCCTGCTGCACACAGTCTCCTCTTAACAGTTGTTGTAGAGATGTGTCTGCTGCTAGAACTCTGTGTGGCATTGACCTGGTCTCTAATCTGAGCTGCTGTTAACCTGCGATTTCTGAGGCTGGTGACTCGGATGAACTTATCCTCCGCAGCAGAGGTGACTCTTGGTCTTCCTTTCCTGGGGCGGTCCTCATGTGAGCCAGTTTCTTTGTAGCGCTTGATGGTTTTGGCCACTGCACTTGGGGACACTTTCAAAGTTTTTCCAATTTTTCGGACTGACTGACCTTCATTTCTTAAAGTAATGATGGCCACTCGTTTTTCTTTACTTAGCTGCTTTTTTCTTGCCATAATACAAATTCTAACACTCCATTCAGTAGGACTATCAGCTGTGTATCCACCTGACTTCTGAACAACACAACTGATGGTCCCAACCCCATTTATAAGGCAAGAAATCCCACTTATTAAACCTGACAGGGCACACCTGTGAAGTGAAAACCATTTCAGGTGACTAGCTCTTGAAGCTCATCAAGAGAATGCCAAGAGTGTGCAAAGCAATTTATAAAATTACAATTTTTATAGTCATGAAAATACAGAAAACTCTTGGAATGAGAAGGTGTGTCCAAACTTTTGGTCTGTACTGTATATCCTAATGGAGGTCAGCTGCACCTCAATCCTTAGTGATCCCTTGGTGAGGACTTCTTTACAAAAGGTGTCTTCTGGAGAGAAGCGAGCGACTGCCAGAGCCTCATCATGTCCCTCCCTTCCCCAAGCGATCAATTTCCTGAGTACCTGTCAGAAAAGCTTTTGCGGCTCTGTCTCCCATCTCCTTCTCAGAATCTTCGATGAGTGTTTACAGAGGACTATGAGGAATTGACCCCATAGCACCATCTTTGGGTTCACCAGAAGACCACTGTTCATCCTGACTTTCCTCCACAATGTGGCCAATAGTTCCTGGTGTCCATTAGCAAAACCTCTCAAAAACTATTTCCACACAGCCACCTGTGTCAACACATTCTCATAGACTTCCTCCAGGACACACGTCTGTTCAAAATACTGTGGTGAGTCAGGTATAATATCACTGTTCTCTTTGGCTTCCAGCCACACTCAGGCCTAACTCCACTTTCAAATAGGTAGGTTTGTTTCATAGCCTGCCCACCAATCCCAACCTCCATTTCCAGTCGTGCTGCAGAATACTAGAGCCATTGAACTTCGGAAGTTGATTCAGAAACCCTGCTGCTCTTGAGAGGTAACCTGTGGCAGTACTGGTGCTGGTACTCAACTTTGGAAGTAAAACATTCTTTCTTATATGGGAACTACACCTGATTCCATCCTGCCAACTAGCGACAAATGTAATGACAACAAAATAGGGCTTGGAATGGTTCTTTACTAAAACTTAGAAAAGGAATAACAACTCTCTAAACTGTTTAAAGAATTGTAAACTGATGAAATAACTACCATGCACAGCCAGTCTACTGCCCCCTGGCCAATGCAACCGGAGTCTCCTGCCTCTTTGGGTGAGATGCAGGAAGACAATATTAGGGCTTCTTCCACTGGCTGACCCCCAGGGTACATTCACCGGTTTCAGGTACATCATTGCACACTGTCCATCTTGCGCTTCCCTCTAGACTCTTTGTGGCTCTATTGTCTGGTATGTCCACAGTGGGTTTCACTCATGTGACGCTAAGTTCACACTTGAGTTCGGCTTTCCGTTCCTTGGGTCCACTTGGGGACCTGATAAACGGAAACCTAATACGCTTAAAAAGCGGTTTCCCACAGACCCCATAGACTATAATGGGGTCCACCGGGTTTCCATCTGAAAAATGTGGAGAGAAAAGTCCTGCTTGAAAGACTTTTCTTTCCGCATTTCTAAAGCGGAATGGGGAACGGAATCCCTATTCGCTCACCGAGCTCAGATGTGAACATACTGTAAGTCTGGATCCTTTGCACTATTGAACTAATCTTCATAGTGAGCTAACTCATTTAGTTCACATCCCTAGCAAAGATTAGTTCATTATGAACTAAAAAAGTGGGAAGAGTGTATAGGAGGAGGAAGTGATACAGCACAGCAGCTCCTCCTGCAAACTCACTCAATGGCACACTACTACTTGCTTTTTAGTTCCTAATACTGGAAAAGCAAAGTAGAAAAACTCATGTACAAGTGAAAGAGAGTCTGTGTGTAGCTTTATGCAACTCACCTGCTTTTGTGATAAAATTACCATCTTGTTATTCCAGGGGTCCATTCAATATGCTGCTTTTCTGCTCTCTCATACACACTCACCATGAGCCAGTACCATAAAACTAACATAGGTGTCACTGCTGTGCTCTATCATATGCTGCTGATTGAGCTAGACTGTCACGATTTGTTTCTAGTTCAACAGTTCAGTTAGTTCACCAGTCACATGATACATTCCCTAACAGCCTCCGCAGGGCACAGAGTTGAGTGCTGCATGGCAGGCTATAGGCTATACTATAGATCTGTTAACTCCACAAGTTATCTTCTCCTTGTCTTTATTAAAATCTTATGGTTTGCTATACTACATTACCTAACTGCTGGACAATAATTCCAGGTTTTAAAGTTGACAATAAAACTTAATTATTAACTTTGCATTCTTCAACATGACACTTCTAGTTTGTAGTAAAAGTGATTAATAATGATCAGACATTAAATCTATCTTATCATATTAACAGAAGTATGCAAGGAACTAGTGGTGACTGTATAATAGACTAGATCTATGTTCTCAGGAATATCCCAGAGCCAGAGAAATAATTAGCTGATAGAACTCATCATTTAAATGAAATAGGTCATAAGCAACATTTCCCGTCACTACTCTGCACGCCAACTTTGTGCACCAATAAGCGGGGTTTTACCATACCATCGTTCCGTCCTCCTCAGGCACTGACACTTGATATACCATCAACATTTGTAAGTCCAGAGCCCTCTGGCATTTTAAGGGTTTGGTATTGTCCATATTACATATATACACATTATATCAGTGGCGTAACTAAGAATGGCTGGGCCCCAAGGCGAACATTTGACATGGGGGCACCCCCCGAACCGCCACCCCCTCCAACTCCCCCTCGCACAAACCACATTCCTGCGCACACTATTATGCGCCATAGTGGCCCCTACACATAGTATTATGCCCCATAGTGGCCTCTACACACAGTATTATGCCCCATAGTGGCCCCTGCACACAGTATTATGCCCCATAGAGGCCCCTGCACACTTTATTATGCCCCATTGTGGCCCCTGCACACAGTATTATGCCCCATTGTGGAGCACCCATGAACAATTATTATACTCTGGGGTCTTTTCAGACCCCAGAGTATAATGATTGGAGACCCAGGGGAAGATACAAACAAAAAAAACCAATGTTACCTACCTCTTCCTGGCCCAGGCGCACTCCCCGCTACTTCGGCCATCTTCAATGTTGGACCAGATCTCGCCGGGTTGGCATTGCGACGCATAATGACGCAGGCCCGGCCCACAAGACGTCACCAAACAGGCCCGAATCCTGTGGAACATAGGAGAGGTAAGTAACAGTGTTTTTTATGTTCCCTCACCTCCCCTGGCCCTCTAATGATTATACTTGGGGTCTGAGAAGACCCTAGAGTATAATGATAGCAGTGTTTGTGGGGTTCGCGGCCCGCAGCCTCACTTACCGATCCCCGCTCCTGCTCACAGTCACTTCCGCCTCTGCAGAATGCAAAGCGCAGGCGACCATGAGCAGGAGCGAGGATTGGTAAGTAAATAGGGCCTGTTACCTGCTGGGGTTACTCCAACAGGTAACGGCCTATTAAAAAAAAAAAAAAAAGCATTGTCCCGAGCCCTATTTAACCCCGGTAGTTATGCCCCTTCAGCATATATAACAACAGAATAGTGAGAGCCAGCATAACTGTGATTGCAGCTTTGGAATGTAATACAGGATGTAACTCAGAATCAGTGCAGGACAAGTTATGTAAGGCATTTTCCCTTTGACAATTAGTTTATTAAGAATTGGGAGCAACCACGTAAAGTGGATGTGCAGGTGGCTTGTGTAGGGAAGAAGACCATCCTTCCCTTTGAGGATGCCTCGCAACTTAACCAGTTCCGGACTACCAATAGACTATGTACGGCAGTACACTCTGCAAGGACATACCTGTACATCCTTGCAGTGTTAAGCAGCTGCACGAAATCATGCAGCTGCAGAACTGGGGAGCCAGCTGTAACTACAGCTGGAGCTGCTATAGAGAAGGAATGGATGGTTTATTACCCTTCCTTCCCGATCGCTGTATACACAGCGATCAATGAGCCATGATGCGGCTACCTTCTGACCTGACGAGACTGTTAGAGTGGCTGAGTCCTAGAGGACCCAAATCAGCTCAGCAGTTATGGGCAGGAGGCTGTATTTTTCCTGTAAGTGGGGCTAATGTATCAGCCCCCCACCAAAAAAATACTGTTAAAATGCCCCCAAAGATCTATTATGACCTTATGGGGACACAATGTAAAAAAAAATAAATGAATCAAAAATTAAAAAATTAAATTTAAATAAAATAATTAAAAGAAGCAAAAAAAATAATACATCAATACCACACCACATCACAGTTTCTAGCCCCACCCCCCGAAGACACAAAACAAAAAAGAAATTACCGTAACGGAGAGGGAAACTATTTTAAAAAGTTTCTTAGTAGCACTTTGTGCTATTTAAAAAAAAAAACTGATACATTTTCCCTCATATATAAAAAAAGAAAAAAAAAGATGCAAAAATTAGTTGAAAATGTTATAGTCCTCAAAATCGCATATATATGAAAAAAAAATGAAAATGTGTCTGGTTCTGAACCAGGGAAATTGGCCCAGTTCTGAAATGGTTAAAGAGCCTATGGATCGCAAAGAAGAAAGTCTTCTGAAGAAGTCATGGGAGTCTCTCTCAATTCTCCCGAAGTCTAATATTGCTGCCACTTGGTTGGATCTAACAATCGCATTTTTACACGCACTCATTTTAAGAATGTTGATTGTAATAGTCTTCTAGATTTTCAGAGTGAACATTACTATAAGTGGAAAAACAATGTGCCATTTGGACAATTTAAAAGAATTAGACGCAATTGTACAAGGGATGCTGACTATCAACTACAGAGTAAAATTCTAATGAATAGGTTTAATGAAAGGAACTATCCTACTGGTATCATTGAGGCTGCCAACACTAAGGCAGGTAACTTAACTCAGGCGCAATGCCTCAGTACTCATCCAAAAGCCGAAAGTAACTTGTCCTTTAGAAACAATTTTATTACCACTTTCAACAGTACACATAACAAAATACGTGAAATTTTAGAGAAACACTGGCATATCCTGAGAAATGACCAGTATCTTAAAAGTACTCTACCTGTCAAACCCGGGATCACCTTCAGACATGCACAAACACACAAGAATATGTTAGCCCCTAGCCGCTTACGTAAGAAAGAGACTACCAAAACCATACATATCCCCCTTAGTGATAAAGTTGGTAGTTTCAAATGTGGACATATCAAATGCAAATGTTGCCATAACATAAAACATAATATTTCAATATTTAGAAGTCACTCTACAGGTGAGACATTCTAGATTAAATTTAGATTAGATTACTCCTCACCCTATGTTATTTATCTGTTGGAATGCCCTTGCGGCCTATAATATGTGGGCCGAACTACAATGCGTTTAAGGGAGAGAATAAATAAGCATCCCTCCAATGTTAACAGTGGTTTTTTAAAACACAGTGTTTCTCGGCATGCACATTTACAACATTACAATAGTTTCAATAATTTTGTTGTGGTACCATTGGATCAGATTAGTGTTGATACACCATATAGATTCAATACCTTAAAACAAAGGGAGATGTATTGGATCTATAAAGTAAATATTTTATCTCCAGAAGGGCTTAATGAATCCTTAGAGGATGTGACGGGTTTTTAGTATTCCATATAATAAATTATTTATTAATTTATTTATATATTTAGTATTTGTATGATACACATAACAATAACTTTTTTATTGTGCCTAACTGTTATTTATGGCAAGTTTTATACATTATTATATAAGCATATTTTTAGATTTCTAGCGGTTTCGAACAAGCGGTTTCGCGCATGTACAGTGGAGCTAAATGGCTCTAGACTTGTTTATTCTATTTGACATGCGCGAACTAGCGGTTTCACGCATGCTCAATAGAGCCAGAGGGCTCTGAACCTTTTTATCCTATTTGACATGTGCAAACTAGCGTTTTCGCGCATGCGCAAATGGATTTTAAAGACGCTATATATTTCCTTCACATGTAGCGGTGAGTTACATGTAGCTGCATAACTTTCCTGCTCCTAAGCAGTTTGTACAGCAATTTGAGGTAATAATTACTTGTGTTTTCTTTCCATAACTCTTTTTGGTTTTATTTGGGCTTATCTTTGTTGATCATTTAACAAAGTTTGATGGTATATTTTGGTACCAATTATGTGCACCTCTTCCAATTGATTCAGTGCTATATTATTGGGAAGTCACTCTATCAACAATAGGCTTTGTCAAACATTAAGCACTTTATATATTTATCTCTTCTTGCTATTTAAACCTTACCATACTTTTCTGAACGTTTGGATATTTATTTGACCTATTTGACTTTTTTGATATCTATCTGACCTTCCTCACTACTTCTCATTTGGGGGTGGTTTTTTGTTATATCTTAATGCAGGTACTTATATACGTTTTTTTTTATTGTCCAGTACTTTTATATACTTGATAAAGGGGATTGTTTGCCCCGAAACGCGTCGTCTGCTGTGTGCTATCTGTACTTTTTGGAATATAGCTTTTCATAAATACTGTGGATTTGCGCGGCTATTTCCATTGGTCCTCCTACCACCATTCTACCTACACCTTTCGAGGTGTCTGATCAGTCCCGCTTCAATCCTGATGCTTGTTTACGGCTAATTCTGTTGATGACAGTGGGTTGTGACTTACACAACCTTATAAGGTTAGAAGTTAAACTTTACCCTTACCTTACGCTTTATTGTAAGTGATAACGCACTATGTTTTGCTCGGTGCATATATTTAGTTGTATTACAGTCTTCTGAAGAAGTCATGGGAGTCTCTCTCAATTCTCCCGAAGTCTAATATTGCTGCCACTTGTGTAGCAAGATCCATGTTTCGGTGTTTGAACCAACTCAAGGGCCACTTAAAAGCGGCACTTTTAGAGATAAAAGTCTATCTTCACTCCTTCTCCAGGCCACGAAGTTTCTTGTTAATGTTTGGGTAAATCTGTACGGGGTGCTGCCTTATCCAACGGAGAAAGAAGGGCCCTGTGGCTTAAGATGTGGACGGGCGACAACACTTCAAAGGCTTAGCTGTGTTCTATCCTGTTTGTTGGCACCCATCTCTTTGGACCTGCCTTAGAAAACATACTGGAAAAAACTTCAAACAAAAAGCAGACACTTCCCGAACCTAAACCCCAGAAGAAGATAAGTTCCTTTCATCCCTGCTGCTATCAGCCTCCGGACTACAGGGGTAAAAGGAAATCAGAAGGTGGAGTTACTCAAAAGGAAACAAGAATGAAAATATTTTTCTCAACCAAAATCCACACACACAGGAAAAGCAATGATGCCATAGTGAGAGGAAGAATAGTTCGTTTCTTTTCATTTTGGTGCGGGATTACTTCAAACACCTGGATTTTGAATATTCTACAAAATAGAATATTCCTCCAACCCCCCCCCATCCCGAACAGATACTCGATAACCAACCTCATGGACCCTATTCTCCAGAAGGAGCTCCTATCAAACATCCAGAAGCTTTTTCAGTTACAGGTTATTGTTGCCATTCCAGAAGCAGAAAGGGGCTTGGGACACTATTCGAATCTGTAGGTTCTGAAGGTTTCAGAACACCTAACCCTAAATTCAAATATCGATATTTACTCAGACACGATTATGGTAGCTTATATCTGCCATCAAGGAGGTACAAGGAGCAAAAACCTCTCCACAAGAATATTTTCTTGAGCAGGAGATGCTGTGCAGTCCCTGTCTGCTGTTCATTTAAGAGGCATAGTGTAAGGGAATTGCTAGAGGAGCGATTCCCCAGTAGCTGCTCGTGAACCCTAGGGGTAGGGGCATGACAAGACAGTGAGCCCTAAGCTGAACCCCCCCACTGTCCCTGGCTACTTGCCTGAACTGTCCTAGGCGACAGCCAGCAACTGGGCGGCGATCCCTTCTTAATACAGTATAAATAATAACACAGAACGCAGATAGGACAAAGAACAACAAAAGGGATGTCATCTAGCCAAGGGGTCGGTAACTGTCAAGCAATGCAGTACAAAATCAAAATCCAAGAGAACAGTCAAAGTTAAAGCCAGTGGTTAGGAATAAGAATACAGGTAACCAAACAGCAAGAATAAATAGCCAGCACGCACAAGGCAATAGCAAGCGCCAATGCGAAAGAGAACAAACAATAAATAGCAAGACTTGATAGGGGGATAAGCTGTCAATCACACAGGTAAGGCTAAAATTAACTATTAGAGGAGCAGAGGGAAGGCAAGTTAAAGGAGATGGGTGTGGAGGAAAATCAATTAAGGAGGTGAGGAAATAGTGTTCAGACAATACAAGAAAAACCCAAAGGAAGGAATCACAAACGGACACGCCTCCTGCGCTGCAGCATGCGCCCGGAAGATGGTACCAAAGCCCAGACGGGCAAGCTGGAAAGTTCTGTGGCCAAGCAAGTGAAGTCTTTTTGGTCTTGTATTTCAGCTTATTTCCAGGAAGTGGGGTCTTCCCCAGGTGGATCTATTTGCCGCACAAGCAAACCATCAGATTCAGTAATTCTTCTCCTGTAATCCCAGAGATTCTACCTTAGTGATAGATGCACTTGCTCACCCCTGGAATTTTAACCTGGCATATGCATTTCCCCCTTTTCCCCTCATTCTGCGGGTACTACAGAAGGTGTGCTCGGAACCAGTTACACTCATTTTGGAGACTGCATTCTGGCTCAAACGAAGCTGGTTCGGGCTAATTCATCATCTGGCGGTACCGGGTCCTTTCAATTTCCCAATTCTCCAGGACCTTCTCCATCAGAGCCCAATTCTACATCCAAATGCAGGCTATCTTCAACTTGCGGCTTGGCTTCTAAAGAAAAGAGCTTAAAAGCCTGGGGACTTTCCGATGCCGTCATCCAGACTCTTCTTGCTATTAGGAAATTGGTCACTAGGGTTATATATTGGAAGGTAGGGAAAACATTTTGCTCTTCGGGCTGTACATCAAATCTGATCATTTCCATCCTAATTTGTCAAAAATATTGAATTTTCTACAGGCAAGCCTAGAAAGAGGTTTGGATTCAAGCACTCTAAAGGTGCAAATTTCTGCTCTAGAATCCTTCTTTGATGTAGACCTGGCTAATCATAATTGGATCAAGTTTGTTAAAGCTGCAAGCAAACTTTCCTCTAGAGTATGTAACCTTACTCTTTCCTGGGATCTTTCTGTTGTTCTCAACTGTCTATGCATTGAACCTCTAAACCGGATCAACCTTAGAAGACTCACCTGGAAGATTGCCTTTCTGGTGGCTATCACCTTATCTGGAAGGGTAAGCGAGCTTCAGGCTCTTTCCATTAGAGAATCTTTTCTGAGGACTCTGGATGATTGCATCATCTGTAAGTTGGATCCCACCTTTCTAACCAAAGTTGTGTCTGACTTCCACATGTCCCAGAACATTGTTATTCCATCCTTCCGTTAGAATCCCTCTAATGCTAAAGAAGTGGAATTTCATTCTCTTAATGTCTGTTGTGTCATCCTTACTTACCTTGAGTCCTCTAGAACCTGGAGGGTGGATAAGCCTCCAAGAAAACTATTTTAACTTGGATCAAGAAGGTGATTATTGATGCCTATTCTTCTCAGGATCTCTTTCCTCCTCTGAAAATCAAAGCCCACTATACTAGAGCCACAGCAGTTTTCTGGGCCGAAAGGGCTTATGTTTCTGATGAGCAGATTTTCAGGGCGGCTACCAGGTTTTCTCCTCACACGTTCATTAAGCACTGTCGGCTAGATCTGTTGTCCTCTGGCGATCTCTCCTTCAGTAGAAATATTCTGCAGGCTGTGGTCCCTCCCTAAGGTGGTTAGTTGGTATTCTCCTGTGTGCGCTGCCATGGAGGATGACTGAATAAAATAGAATTAGTTACCGGTAATTTGGTTTCTAGGAATCCTCCATGACAGCATGCTTAATTTCCTCACTTGTGTATTATGATGCCTTGGTAATTTGTAAACAATGGTATTCTAATGAGAGGGAGGTTCCTGAACCTCTCTGTTTTCTGTCCCTATTAGGCAGGGAATCAACCTACTGTGTGTGCTATCATGGAGGATTCCTAGAAACCGAATTACTGGTAAGAACTAATTCTATTTTTCCTAACTGTCCTGGTCTCCACCTATTATACTCATGGTCTTCTGAGGAGACCACAGACTATAATAGGCTTTGTTGCTGACGAACCCCAAAATCTCGGGTTCGGGCGAAGCCCAAAACTTTAGAAAATTTTGGGTCGAATCAAAAACTAACATATGACTGTGTGGGGACCAAAAAGGGGGCAGTATACTGTGTGGGGGTCAATAAGAAGAGAGCAATATACTGTGTGGGGACTAGTAAAAGAAGCACTATACTGTGGGCACCTAAAAAGGGACAATATACTGTGCGAGGATTAGTAAAGGTGGCAATATACTGTGTGGGTGCCAGTAAAGAGGGCAATTTATTGTGTGAGGGTCAATAAAGGGGGCAATACAATGTGGGGGCCAGTAAAGGGGGCATTATACTGTGTGTGGGCCAAATAAGGGGATTTTTTTTATCTGAAAATGGCAGTGTGGCCTAAAATTTTAATTAGGATCCCATCACAGAATCAAAGATCTCCAGGTCAGGTGTTTTTTGTTTGTTTTTGTTTTTTGGTGGGGGCCTCTCTATATGTTGTCTCAGACAGAGAGGCTAGGGTTACCCCTGATAATAGCAGAAATCTACTCCTGCTCCTAGTTGGAATACATTTAGATTCAGGTGTATAGAGGGTAGGAGATGTGTGTAATGCACCATGAACCTCTTAATAAATTGGATGCATCTTAGTCCAGCAAATGGGACATCATGACTAGAGTAGGAAACACCAGTCATGATGAATCTCCCCTTATGACTTCACCAGCAGAATAGTGAGAGCAGCTCTGTAATATAATACAAGATTTTATTTAGGATCAGTACAGGATAAGTAATCTGTGCACACAGTTAATCCAGTACCAGCAGAATAGTGGGTGCAGCTCTGGAGTATAAATGTATTTACAGACTAAACTGCAAACGCTTATCAAAATAGAATGAGCCCTAGAATTGTCTTGTGAGTACAGAAATGGCTATGGAGAACATGATGGGACAAGCCATTACAAGGGAAGTCAGGGAGGCTTGAAATTGCTTTATCTCCACCAGTGCATATCATACAGAGAAAGGACCATAAACTGAGCATAGATAATATATACATTCAGGCCCAAATCATTCAGTATTTTGTGTACACAGGCATATGGATGACTTTACCTGTTCTAAGTAATTGGGACAACAGAATCTTTAGAAAATGTTTAGCTTTGGTTGAAATGGCCGGACATTGACAAACCTCATAAAACAAGTTCTTGGCATCTGCAATGATCTACTTCTGAGAATGCTAGTTTAGAGGTGATATTACTGAACTTGGTATATTCTATAGCTCTGTTCTCTCCAAGAACCACTTCTTAGAAATATTTTATTACATTTTTTTCAGCCTTTGTTTGGCAGATTCTTGATCTTTTTCTCACCAGGGGTTTAGTTACTTGTAGTTTACAATGTTTCTGTCTGTATTGTATTCATCACTCCATCTACTGACTTGCTTCTCAACTTGTGCTTATACACAAAGATGCAATGTAAAGCAGGAGACAGAGCAACAGTTTAAGTCTCTTGTGAAACATGAGGCAAATTTCATACCAACTTAGACTCCAATAGACACTGCAGCTAACCTGGAGCCATGCATAATAGTTTTTTCCTGATACAGTGTAATTACTATATGAAGCATGAGGGATCCACAAAGTGATTTAAGTATTGGACCCAACCCAATTATATTGTATTATACTCAGTGTCAGTTTATCAGTCTGCAACCAGCTATATACTAGTCATTGTCAATTTGGTTACATTATAGTCAGGGTCAATATATCAGTTTTAGGCCTACTATATTGTAGTCATTGTCAATATATATGTGTCAGGCCGGCTATACTGTATTATAGTCGGTTAGTTTATCCATGTCAGACCGGTTATAGTATAGTCAGTGTCAGCACATCGGCATGAAGCCAGCCATGTTATAGTCAGTGTCAGGCTGTCTACTTTATAGTCAATGTTAGTATATCAGTATCAGACTGGCTATATTATAGTCTGTGTCAGGATATCTGTGTCAGTATTTCAGTGTCAGGCAGGTTTTTTTACAGCAGCATCAGTATATCAGTGTCAGGCTGGTTATATTATTGTCACTGTTTTTATATCGGGCCAGCTGTATTTTAGTCAGTATATCAGTGTTAGGCTGGCTATATTGTAGCCAACGTCAATATATCAGTGTCAGGCTGATAATTTATATAGCAGTGTGAGTATATCTCTGTTAGACTGGTTATCTTGTGGTCATTGTCAGTATATGTCTGAAAATAATACTACAAGGTGATAATTTGTTTAAATATAGAAGTGTTAATAGTTTATTTTTGTCAATAAGTGAAGGAACAAAAAAGAAATCTAAATCAAATCAATATTTGGTGTGACCACCCTTTGGAGGAGTCCTGAAGGCGATGATATGGCCTTCATGGACAGGGCCATTTTAGCACATTGGTGGGCCCAGTGCAAAGGTTTCATAAGTGGGCCCCCCATTACCACTACTTAGAAATACCTGACATGCACAAATTAAAAAGCCTCCTAAATAGCCCCCACATAGTATAATGCTTCCCTAGTGGCTCTATACAATATAATGCCTCTCAGTGACGAAGGACAGAAAGCGGGATAGAATGTGGCATGCGCTGTGCATGCCACTGCAAATTTAGCCACACACACTTCCTCTTTGACTCCGCCCATTCATTTATTTCTGTGCCCCCACACAGTATAAACTGCCTAAAGTCACCCTAACATGATATGTCCCCACATTATAATGTCCCCTCCAGCTACACCCATAGTTTAATGTTCCCTTCCAGCTATCCAGTTTAATGCCCCCACAATTTAAAGTCCCCCTGCAGTTGCCATCACAATATTATGTCCCTATACTATCAAAGAAACATAAAAAAACCCCACTAATAATCACCTCTCCTCAATCCCCTGCTGTTTCTGGTCCGCAGTCTTCAGGAAGCTGCAGCCGCGATGTAAGTGATGTCATCACATCGTGCCTGCAGGTCCCGGAGCAGAGACAGAATAAATTGTGAAGCAGGGAGCGGACATACTGAGGACACTGATGAGTTGAAGTTGGGGCAGCCCAGACTCACTTCCTGGAACAGTGGAACCAAAAATACAGAACTGTCCCGCTATCCCAAGGGGGACCCCACTACCATAGTGCCCAGTGCAAGTGCACTGCTGGCCCTATGGTTAAAGCGGCCCTGTTCATGGAGCCCTGATCTCAACAGCATTGAGTCTGTCTGGGATTGCATGAAGAGACAGAAGGATTTGAGAAATCTTACTTACACAGAAGACCTGTGGTTAGTTCCTCAAGATGTTTGGGACAACTTCCCTTCGAGATCCTTTAAAAGCTATGTGTAACAGTGAAGCTTTTTGCCCTCATTTGTATCTGTGATTGAAATTTGAAAATTCAATAAAAAGAGGTTTGCTAAAAATAAAAAAAACTGTGTGTACCTTGAATAATTGATGCTGTTTTGAAGGCAAAGTAGTCACACAAAATATTGTTTGAGCTAGATTTCTATTTAGTTGAGTACTGCTATATATATATATATATATATATATATATATATATATATATACAGTACAGACCAAAAGTTTGGACACATCTTCTCATTCCAAGAGTTTTCTGTATTTTCATGACTATAAAAATTGTAGATTCACACTGAAGGCATCAAAACTATGAACTAACACATGTGGAATTATATACTTAACAAAAAAGTGTGAAACAACTGAAAATATGTCTTATATTCTAGGTTCTTCAAAGTAGCCACCTTTTGCTTTGATTACTGCTTTGCACACTCTTGGCATTCTCTTGATGAGCTTCAAGAGCTAGTCACCTGAAATGGTTTTCACTTCACAGGTGTGCCCTGTCAGTTTTAATAAGTGGGATTTCTTGCCGTATAAATGGCTTTGGGACCATCAGTTGTGTTGTTCAGAAGTCAGGTGGATACACAGCTGATAGTCCTACTGAATGGAGTGTTAGAATTTGTATTAGGGCAAGAAAAAAGCAGCTAAGTAAAGAAAAACGAGTGGCCATCATTACTTTAAGAAATGAAGGTCAGTCAGTCCGAAAAATTGGGAAAACTTTGAAAGTGTCCCCAAGTGCAGTGGCCAAAACCATCAAGCGCTACAAAGAAACTGGCTCACATGAGGACCGCCCCAGGAAAGGAAGACCAAGAGTCACCTCTGCTGCGGAGGATAAGTTCATCCGAGTCACCAGCCTCAGAAATCGCAGGTTAACAGCAGCTCAGATTAGAGACCAGGTCAATACCACACAGAGTTCTAGCAGCAGACACATCTCTACAACAACTGTTAAGAGGAGACTGTGTGCAGCAGGCCTTCATGGTAAAATAGCTGCTAGGAAACCACTTATAAGGACAGGCAACAAGCAGAAGAGACTTGTTTGGGCTAAAGAACACAAGGTATGGACATTAGACCTGTGGAAATCTGTGCTTTGGTCTGATGAGTCCAAATTTGAGATCTTTGGTTCCAACCACCGTGTCTTTGTGCGACACAGAAAAGGTGAACGAATGGACTCTACATGCCTGGTTTCCACCGTGAAGCATGGAGGAGGAGGTGTGATGGTGTGGGGGTGCTTTGCTGGTGACACTGTTGGGGATTTATTCAAAATTGAAGGAATACTGAACCAGCATGGTTGCCACAGCATCTTGCAGCGGCATGCTATTCCATCCGGTTTGCGTTTAGTTGGACCATCATTTATTTTTCAACAGGACAATGACCCCAAACACACCTCCAGACTGTTTAAGGGCTATTTGACCAAGAAGGAGAGTGATGGGGTGCTACACCAGATGACCTGGCCCCCACAGTCACCAGACCTGAACCCAATCGAGATGGTTTGGGGTGAGCTGGACCGCAAAGTGAAGGCAAAAGGGCCAACAAGTGCTAAGCATCTCTGGGAACTCCTTCAAGACTGTTGGAAGACCATTTCAGGTGACTACCTCTTGAAGCTCATCAAGAGAATGCCAAGAGTGTGCAAAGCAGTAATCAAAGCAAAAGGTGGCTACTTTGAAGAACCTAGAATATAAGACATATTTTCAGTTGTTTCACACTTTTTTGTTAAGTATATAATTCCACATGTGTTAATTCATAGTTTTGATGCCTTCGGTGTGAATCTACAATTTTTATAGTCATGAAAATACAGAAAACTCTTGGAATGAGAAGGTGTGTCCAAACTTTTGGTCTGTACTGTATATATATATATATATACCTGCGGACCCCATAGACTATAATTCCGTGTTTCCGCCATTTTTATACTGAAACTAGCAGAGAGAAAAGTCCTTCGTGCAGTACTTTCCTCTCTGCTGATTTTTGCCAGATTCTGTGGTACGGAGACTGACGCAGATGTGAACCTAGAATTAGTTTAAATAGTATCTAGTATATTTATTATATGTTATAGTCACTGTCAGTTTTAGGGTAGTGGTATACTCTCTATGTTGTTGTGTGTACATTTGCAATACATTACACAACACACTGCTCTTTAAATTTTAAAAGTATCAGAATTGGGATCAGTGTGACGCCAGGTTCACACTAGCATTCGGGTTTTTGGTCTTTTGGGCCGCATGGGGACCCGAAAGACGAAGACCCTGTCCGCTTAAAAAGCAGTTACAAGTGGAAACCCACAGACCCCATACACTATAATGAGGTCTGCTGGGTTTCTGCCTAGTTTCCACCTAGTTTTATACTGAAACCAGTGTCCGCTTGCTTATAATGTTTTCAGTGTCAGAATATTAGTGTCATGCTAGTTATATTGTGGTCACTGTCAGTATAGTGTCACTTTTAATATTAATATATGTTATTGGTATACACTCTATGTTGTTGTATATAGATTGCAATACTTTACTTTGTATTTCTCTACTGCTCTTTAAAACCTAAAGGCGCCTTCAAAAATGTAATGAATATCTTGATAACAGTTAAAGTGTGTCAATATCTTTGTGTAAGCCTTGTTATATAGTTATATTATAGCAGTGTCAGTATATCAGTGTTAGGCCAACTCTGTTAATCATTGTCAATATATCAGATTTAGGTCAGCCATACTATAGCCAATGTCACTATTTCAGTGTCTGGCTAGTTACTGTATATTATAACTAGTGTCAATATATCAGTGTCAGTATATCAGTGCCATGGTGGCTATAGCCAGAATCAGAATATTAGTGTCAGGCTGATTATAATATAGTCAGTATGGGGCTGACTATATTATAGTGTCTGTCAATATAATGCCACTTTTAAAATGTTAATATATGTTACAGTATATATGTATTCATTACAATACTTTACTTTGGATTTCTATATTTAAAATCTAAAGCTACCTTCAAAATTGTGATCACTTTTTGTCTATCTTAGGATCCAGTATTACCTGCCATGGCTTCTGTCTCGTTGGCCATATACTCTATGGGAGTCCTATACAAGCACCAGGCTGCAGACATTGCTCCTTTGCTTTTGCAGCACATTGCTTTTGTTTGCTTTTATTTGTTTTTGTGCAGTGTTTGTGCAGCACTGAAGGACCTCCGCCAGCTGGCAGATCTCTTCCCCACACAGACACTTCGCTGCCACCAACTAGCAGCTCTGATATGCTGCAAGACGAGCAGGCACAATTATAATTACAGAAGGGTTTCATAAGCTGAGGAATCCTGGAAATCACACACCGCACCTATCACAACAGTTTGACTGAAATAGGATTTGTCAAAACATTTTTAGCTGATAATTACTTTTCTGTGCTAAAAATGTTTAAAATCATGTGCTGCTTTACTTGATGAGAAGACATAGAACCAAAGCTCTACTAAAGCTGAGACCTGCAAAATGGTTGTCATTATGTCCCAAGAACAGGACAGGTCTAGGGAAAGGCCACAGAATTTTTTCAGTATAAGAACGACAGCTGTTGGGATAGGTTTTGGTTAAAGTATACAGTTTTCAGGGGTAAGTCCTGCTAAGGTCAGCAGAGTAATGTCTCTGCTAATGTCAGCAAGGAAACGGGTATGTTTCTGCTAAGGTCAGCAGAGTCATATGGGTTGTCTCTGCCAATGGTAGCAGGGTAACAAGGGTATGTCTCTGCTAATGTCAGCAGGGTAACAGGGGCAAGGTCGGACTGGCCCACCATAGGACCGGTGAATCCCTGGTGGGCCCCGTGCCTTTAGGGGTCACTACCGGACCTCCACTGCCCTTTTTTTCTTGATAGGCAGTGGAGGCGCGGTAAGGCCCCCATTTACTTACCTCTCCCCGCTCCAGCCCAGGGCTCCCTATGCGTCGCGATGACGTAATGTGCGACGCACAGGGCGCAGCTGCTGAGGAGAGAGGATAGGCTGCGAGCAGGAGCGGGGTGAGGTAAGTGATGCTGCCAGGTTCTCCTCGGTTTTGCGATCCGGTTTTAATAATCGGATCGCAAAACTGGGGCGAAGTGGCGCCGCCGACCCGATTCTGATACTAGTAGAGCAGAAAGCCACAGACTTCCTGCTCTACTGCTCACAGGCTTGTAAGCCATGGGCCCCATTGAGCCTGTGACTTACAATCTAAACTCCGATACTTATCTAACTGTTCTCCGGCGCCTCCTGCTACTTCCAGCTTCCACATGATGTTATATCAGTGCGCCTTGAGCAAGAAGGAGCAGGACCGGGGAGCAGACAGGTGAGTAATCACCCAAAACTGCTATAGGGGGACCAGTGAAGGAGCTGCACTATCTCCCCCCACCCATATAGTGGCCCCTGCACTATCCCCCCCATATAGTGGCCACTGCACTATTTCCCCCATATAGTGGCCACTGCACTATTTCCCCACCCATAGTGGCCTCTGCACTATTCCCCCTATAGTGGCCCCTGCACTATTCTCTCCCCCTATAGTGGCCCCTGCACTATTCTCCCCCCATATAGTGGCCCCTGCACTATTCTCTCCCCCTACAGTGGCCTCTGCACTATTCTCCCCCCCCCCATATAGTGGCCCCTGCACTATTTCCCCCATATAGTGGCCCCTGCACTATTCTCTCCCCCTATAGTGGCCCCTGCATTATTCTCCCCTCCTATAGTGGCCCCTGCACTATTCTCCCCCCCCCCATACAGTGGCTCCTGCACTATTCCCCCCCCCATAGTGACCCCTGCACTATTCTCCCCCCCTGTAGTGGCCCCTGCACTATTCTCCCCCCCATATAGTGGCCCCTGCATTATTCTCCCCTCTATAGTGACCCCTGCACTATTCCCCCCCATAGTGGCCCCTGCACTATTCTCCCCCCTATAGTGGCCCCTGCACTATTCCCCCATACAGTGGCCCTTTCACTATTCCCCCCCACATACAGTGGCCCCTTCACTGGTCTTCTATACTGTATGGGGACCATTGATGAGACCATTATATTGGGGGGGCAGTGATGGGGGCTAATATCCTGGGGGACATTAAAGGGGTTATCCAGGATAACTTTTTTTTTTTCTCTTTTAATTAGTGATGGGGGCTAATATCCTGGGGCACATTAAAGGGGTTATCCAGGATAACTTTTTTTTTTCTCTTTTAATTAGGCCGGGGCAGGTGAAAAAACCCCCACAAAACTTACTCTTCTGTGCCCATTGCCTCCCAGCGTGGTTTGGTCCTGCAACTCTGTTGTTTTCTTCCCACTGAACATGACTACCTGTGCCAGTGAGGACTTCCAGCAAAAGAAAACAGCGGAGCTGCAGGACCAGACCCTGGTGGGAAGACACCGGAGCACAGGGGATAGGTGGGTAGTTTTTTTTTTTTTTTTTGGGGGGGGGAGGGGGTGTTATTTCACCTCCCCCAGACTAATAAAATAAATAAAAAAAATTATGCTGGACAACCTTCTGGCACCTGTCCTGTACACAATACAGGGCCAGAAGCAGAAAGCTCTGCCCACTGTATATTAGCCGGGTACCTTCACTGCATCTCAGCACTTATTGAAGTCAGTGGGAGCTGAGCTGCAGTGAAGGCGCTGGGCTGCTATACAGCGGATGAAGCTGTCTGCTTCGGCCCTGTGTTGTGTACAGAATGGGTGCCAGAAGTGTTTCCGTACAGCTGATGGGGTTGTGTGTCAGCCCTCTACCGATCAGGTATTTATGGCGTATCCTGAGGATAGGCAATAAAAAAAAGTTAACCCCATTAATATGCCCCACACAGTTTAATGTCCCCCCCACACGATGTTAGCACCCACACAATATCATGGCCCCATAACTGTTCCCCATACAGTATGGGGGACCAGTGAAGAGACCACTGTATTGGGGGCCATTTAAAAAATTTGGCGCAGACAACCCCGTTAAAGAGGTTGTGCATAAATTGGAGCAACCATGTGGAGGCCAGGGAGGTGTAAAAATTAAAAAAAAAAAAAAAAAGCATACTCATCTGTCCCCAGCACCCCGTTGTCCCCCGCCTGTGTCTGTTCGGTCTCAGGGCGGCGCCTCATTTCTAGAAATCCTGCACCTAATTGGTCTTAGCAGTCACATGAGGTGCAGGACTCCCAGCAAGAAGGTGCCGGCAAAGACTGCATGGACACTGGCAGCGGACAAGTTTTTTTTATTTATCTATTATTTATTTTTACTTTACACCTCCTGCTCGCCTCATGGGTTGCTCCAACAACAAACCATGGATTAACTCTGATATAAAAACACTACTTAAGGAGAAAAAGATGGCATTCAGGACAAGAGATAAGGAGGGGTTGAGGGAAGTACAAAAGGAGCTGAGGCATCAAATCAGGCAGGGAAAAGCCAGTTATAAAGAAAAAATGGAAAAGCAAATGGAAAGAAAAGACATAAGGGGGGTCTGGGAGGGGCTTAAGTCAATTTCGGGTCATAAACAGTCTGTCTGCCAGATTGAGGCAGATGTTAATTGGCTTAATGAACTAAACCTATTCTTCAACAGATTTGATCACACACCAGCTCCTCCCACCCCAGTATGTCCTTCAGCTTCCCCCACCACAATGACTTCACCTCATTCACCCCATGTGGCTACTTCCCAACAGACCAGTAAATACAGAAATCCGTCTTTATCTGGCCACAGTCTGACCTTCACACGGGCCCAGGTGAGGAAGGAGATGAAAAAGATCAAGGCGAGGAAAGCCGCAGGGCCAGATGACATCAGTGCAAGGCTAATTAAGACTTGCGGGGACCAGCTGTGTGGTATAATTACATATATGTATAATATGAGCCTGAGGCAGGAAATAGTCCCTGAATTATGGAAATCTTCTTGTGTGGTACCAGTTCCAAAGAAACCCCACCCTATGGACTACAACGACTGACATCCCACCTGATGAAGATCTTGGAGAGATTGGTTCTCACACATCTCCGCCCTCTAGTGAGCCCCGCTATGGACCCCCTCCAGTTTGCTTATCGGCCGGGCATTGGGGTAGATGATGCCATCATCCATCTTCTGCACAGGGCTCTGTCTCACCTGGAGAAACCAGGGAACACAGTGAGAATAATGTTCTTTGACTTCTCCAGTGCTTTTAACACCATACAGCCCAGGTTATTGAGGGACAAGCTGGGCCTTGCTGGAGTGGACCACCACCTCTCCAACTGGATCCTAGACTACCTCACAAATCGACCTCAATACGTGAGAGCCCGAGACTGTGTGTCAGGTACCGTGATCTGTAATACGGGGGCACCTCAGGGTACGGTTCTCGCCCCTTTCCTCTTCACACTGTACACTGCAGATTTTAGGTGCAACTCATCCAGCTGCTACCTACAGAAGTATTCTGACGACTCTGCAATAGTGGGTCTCATCACAGATGATGATGACAGGGAGTACAGAGAACTGAACCAGGATTTTGTGGACTGGTGCCACCGGAACCACCTGAAGAGGCAAAGGCAGAATCCCTCCTAAACCAGTGGACATCCTGGGGACGGGCATCGAGATTGTGAACACCTATAAGTACCTGGGTTTGCTCCTTAATAATAAGCTGGACTGGGCAGATCATATGGAGGCCCTGTACAGGAAGGGCCACAGCAGGCTCTACCTGCTTAGGAAACTGAGAGCCTTTGGAATCCGGGGGGCACTTCTTAGAACTTTCTTCAACTCGGTAGTGGCATCAGCCATCTTCTTTGGAGTGGCCTGCTGGGGGAGCAGTATATCAACCAGGGACAGAAATAAACTTGACAAGCTGATTAGAAAGGCCAGCTCTGTCCTGGGGAGCCCACTGGACCCAGTGCAGGTGGTGGGTGACAGAAGGATACTGTCCGTGGTGAGCTCCATGCAGAAGAAGTCCCATCCCATGCATGAGACTGTGATCGCGCTGAGCAGTACTGTCAGTTACCGACTGCTCCACCCTAGGTGTGAGAAGGAGCGCTATCGGAAGTCTTTCCTCCCCACCGCGGTTAGGCTGTACAACCAACACCGACCTAAGCAGAGATCATTACAAACAGAGAACTGAAATATCTCTCTGCCTGTTAAATCCCCCCCCCCCCCCTCCTCCTCTGCTATGTCCTATCTGTCTGTCTGCTATTAATGTAATGCCTCTCACCTTGGAACATTCCTGTACATGTTGTATTTGTATTTGTATCTGCTTATCTTTTCTGCTGTAACACACTGAATTTCCCCATTGTGGGACTATTAAAGGACTATTATTATTATTATTAATTCCTGGACAACCTCTTTAAAGGATTTATCCATCTTTCTAATATTGATTTTCCTTAGGATAGGCCATCTATATTACATCTGCGGGGGTACAACAGCCTGGACCTCTGCAGATCAGCTATTCCAGGACAATATGGCTATAATTCTAGGAGCCACACTGTTCACTTGCCATACAGAGTGTAGCTTAGTTTAGTTGTAGTTTAAGTAGTGCAGTGGTGCACATCGTATGGCGGATGAGCAGCATGGCTCCCGACATGTTATTTCCTTTAGCCACATTGGCTCGGTACAGCTGATCTGCAGGGGTCCTGGTGGTGGGCCCCTAGAAACAATTCCACTGGTGGGCCCTAGACATCCCAGTCTGACACTGAACAGGGGTATATCTCCCCTTAGGTAAGCAGAGTAACAGGGGTATGGCTCAGCTAAGATCAGCAGAATAACAGGGGTGTGTCTTGCTAAGGTCAGCAGAGTTGAATGGGTATCTGTCTTGCTGATGTCAGCAGCCTAACGGCAGTATGTCTCTGTTGAGGTCATCAGAATAACAGTGGTATGTATCTGTTAAAGTCACCAAAGCAACTGGGGTATGCCTCTGCTAAGGTCAGCAGAGATGCAGGGGTAGGTCCTGCTAATATCAGAGGAAATGCAGTGTTAGGTCCTGAGAGTGGTCTATCACTCAGTTCGCATGACCAAGTCAAGACTTGGCCACATATTAAACAGATACATGCATGGTTCCTTTTTTCATGATCCCATTCACCTAAGTTGCTGAATCGGGTCCATGAAAATGAACTCGATTGTCCAATCTGTGAAAAAATAGAGCATGCTCTATGTGTCATGCATGACAGACAGCACACAGCTGAGGAAGTCAGCCATTTGAATAAGCTGTATGGCTGACTAAGAGTCCATGCTCATACCAGTAGCTTGCAAAAGTATTCATATCCCTTGAACTTTTTCACATTTTGTCACCTTGCAACCACAAACTTAAATGTATGTCATGAGATTTTAAGTGACAGACCAACACAAAGTAGCAGATAATTGTGAAGCTGAACAAAAATGATAAATGGTTTTCAAAATTTTAATCAAATAAAAATCTGAAAAGTGTGACGTGTAAAAGTATTCAGTTCCCCTGTACTCCCCTGAATAAATTCCAGTGCAATCAATTGCCTTCAGAAGTCACTTAATTAGTTAATAGAGTCCAGCTGTGTGTAATTTAGTCTCAGTATAAATACACCTGTTCTGTGAAGGCCTCAGTGGTTTGTTACAGAACACTAGTGAACAAACAGTATCATGAAGACCAAGGAACTCACCAGACAGGTCAGAGATAAAGCTGTGGAGAAGTTTAAAGCAGGGTTAGATTATAAAAACATATACCAAGCTATGAGCATCCCAAGGAGCACTGTTCAATCCATCATCAAAAATGGAAAAAGTATTCTACAATTGCAAACCTACCAAGACATGGCCGTCCACCTAAACTGACAGATCGAGCAAGGAGAGCAGTGGTCAGAGAAGCAGCCTAGAGGCCCATGGTCACTCTGGAGGAGATGCAGAAATCAACAGCTCAGGTGGGAGAATCTGTCCACAGGACAACTATAAGTCGTGCACTCCACAAATCTGGCCTTTATGGAAGAGTGGCAAGAAGAAAACCATTGTTGAAAAAAAGACATAAGAAGTGCCGTTTGCAGTTTGCCACAAGCAACATAGGGGACACAGCAAACATGTGGAAGAAGGTGCTCTGGTCACATGAGACAAAAGTTGAACTTTTTGGCCTAAATGCAAAGCGCTATGTGTGGCGGAAAAGTAACACTGCTCATCACCCTGAACACAGCATCCCCACTGTGAAATTGGTGGTGGCAGCATCATGTTGTGGTGATGGGGCTTTGGTCATATGGGGCGGGGTTATACACTAAACAGCACTGTAGACCGGGGAGTGCTGGCGGGACCTCGGTGTACAACAATGTAGGGCTATTAGCTAGGCTAGGAGCAACAACACTGTGGCCAGATTGCCAACCCGCCCCACATAATGTGTCGGGAGCCGCGTTTACCAAGGTCAGCCTGCGGACTGGCAGAAGACCCCCAACGGCCCGTGTTAGAATGGCCCAGTCAAAGTCCAGACCTAAATCTTATTGAGCATCTTTGGCAAAACATGAAAATTGCTGTTCTCAGACTCTCTCCATTCAATCTGGCTGAGCTTGAGCTATTTTGCAAAGAAGAATGGGCAAAAATCTCAGTCTCTAGATGTGCAAAGCTGGTAGAGACATACCCCAAAAGACTTGCAGCTGTAATAGCAGTGAAAGGTGGCTATACAAAGTATTGATATAGGGGGGCTGAATACTTTAACACGCAGTGGTGAACCTAGCCTCTTTGCTGCCTGAGGCGGACTATAGAAAGACCCCCCCCCCCCCAAAAAAAAACAAAAACTGAGTTTCCATGCTACTAGTTTAACACACTGTTATCGACGCACAATATACACAATACACAAAGTTATAAAACAGTTTTTAAGAATTCTTCCTGTATTACTTCAGTATCAGATCAACAACACGGCATTAACAATGAAAGTAACTTCACACATCTTCTGCTTGGTGGATGGACGAGCCCACGTGGCCCCCATTCTCTATAATAGGAGCGCGGCAGATAGCTGAGTACTGGACTTCGGGTATCTTTGGCACTCCCATTGAAGTGAATGAGAGCCACGCGGGTTCGTTCATCCACCAAGTGACACACATATATATATGGCTGCAGCCAGGCTGGATTCCCACCTAGTGGGGGAAAAAAACCCAATTCTCAGGCTCAGTGGGGGTCTCAGCCGACAGACCCCCATCAATCAGGTATTTATCCTCTATCATATAGGTGAATACAGTGCAGTAACATTCTGTGACTTACAGGTGACGTCTCTGACTAATCCTTCACATTTCCCTTCTCTTCCCTCTGGACCGCCATGACCACTTCTTCCAGCTGCGACTTGTCTCTGTAAAGGTTGCAACACAGACATCTTTGGCTCCTCACTTTTCCAGGCATCCAACCCACATTGTCCTCACCTACACAAAGCCCCCATTCTGCTGCTACCCCCAATTATATAATATATGATATAACCCCCCATAATGAATAATACCCCCAAGTGCATCTTTATATTAATAATGTCCGTGTGTACCCTGTATAAATAGTGCCCCTTATTAATAATACCCCAGGTGTTAACTAATTAAAAGGTTTTCCAGGTCATTAATAAACTAATCAGTGGGGTTCAAAAACCCAGGACCCCCACTGACCAACTGTTTGATTGGTACCTGTGTAAGCGCCGTGACCGCTTCTCTGTTTACATAGTGTAATTCATCTCATAGCGGCCATGTAATGTAACTGCAGCCTCGTCCTGTACATGTCTACAGTATGTGACAAGGCTACAATTACATCACACAGTCACTATAAACAGACAGCATATAATATAAACAGGTGCCATAGCCCACGTTTATAGCGCCCCATTTACACACACTATAATGTTCCACAGCAGCCCCTGCACACAGTATTACACAGTGTTATGGCCCGCAGCGGCCCCTGCACACTGTATTATGCCTCTCAGCGGCCCCTGCACACGGTATTATGCTCCATAGTGGCCCCTGCTCACGGTATTATGCCCCGCATTGGCCACTGCACACGGTATTATGTTCCACAGCAACTCCTGCACACAATTTTATGCCCCATATTGGCCCCTGCACATGGTATTATACTCCATATTGACCCCTGCACACGGTATTATGCTCCACAGTAGCCCCAGCACACGGTATTATGCTCCATAGTGGCCCCTGCACTGGTATTATGCTCTATAGTGGCCCTTGCACTGGTATTATGCTCCATAGTGGCCCCTGCACTGGTATTATCCTCCATAGTGGCCCTTGCACTGGTATTATGCTCCATAGTGGCCCCTGCACTTGTATTATGCTCCATAGTGACCCCTGCACCCGGTATTATGCTCTATAGTGGCCCCTGCACTTGTATTATGCTCCAGAGTGGCCCCTGCACAGGGTATTATGCCCCATAGTGGCCGACCCATGAATTATTATTATACTCTGGGGTCTTTTCAGACCCCTGAGTATAATGATTGGAGACCCAGGGAAGAATACAAACATAAAAACCAGAGTTACTTACCTATCCTGGACACCGGTGCACTCCTTGCAGCTTTCGGCTCTGTTTAATTGCGCACACACGTCACGTGATCAGGCCGGCGACGCGACCTGATGACGTCACCAGAGGCCTCAAGCCTGCTCGGAGTTACATCGGATCGCAGGAGGTGAGTAACACTGGTTTTTATGTTCCCTCACCAACCCTAGGCCTCCAATTATTATACTCCGGGGTCTGAATAGACCCCGGAGTATAATAATAGTAGTATTTGCGGCCCACGGCCTAACTTACCGATCCCCGCGGCCGCTCACAGCAGCATCCACTTCCCTTTCTGCGGCCCATAGCAGAAGGGGAAGCGGGGGCGGCCACGAGCAGACGCGGGGTAGGTAAATAAATAGGCCCTGACCTGCCGGGGATACTCCAACAGGTTACGGCCTATTTATATATACAGTATAAAAAAAAAGCTATACTCACCTGCGATGCCTTGATGCAGCCGCCGCCGCCTCCTCTTCTTGTCCGCGACGTCTGTGTCTCAGCGTAGGCGGCGTGATGACGTCATTGTATCGCCGCCTGCGCTGAGATGCGACGTCTTGTAAACCAGCCCAGGACAGGCCGCGCTCAGCTCTGTTTTTTTTTTTTTTTTTTAAAGCGGCCTGTCCTGGGCTGGTTTACATTAAATAGTAAAAATGCCGCCCCGGACAGTGCCACCCGAGGTGGCCGCCTCACTTCACCTCATTAGCGGTGCGCCCCTGTTAACACGTCACACTTTTCAGATTTTTTTTTTGATAAAAATTTTGAAAACCATAAATCATTTTCATTCCACTTCACAGTTATCTGCTATTTTGTGTTGTCTATCACTTAAAA
This sequence comes from Leptodactylus fallax, assembly GCA_947044405.1. NCBI lineage: Eukaryota > Metazoa > Chordata > Amphibia > Anura > Leptodactylidae > Leptodactylus > Leptodactylus fallax. The sequence continues at coordinate 4,591,972 of CAMRHE010000143.1, forward strand.
TCTCAATAAAATACATTTAAGTTTGTGGTCGTAAAGTGACAAAATGTGAAAAAGTTCAAGAGGTATGAAAACTTTTGCAAGCCACTGTAGGTAGTTCTGGTCTGGAAAATATGGTTGCATATTTCTAGTTATGTATAATGCTGCGTGTCCTTGCCTTACTGCTGGACTTCTGTACTGTCACGAATACAGTATCAGTTGTCATGCAGTGACTCACAATAGATAACTATCACACTGTGAGTTGGGCTCCAGACACAGTGCAATCTGCGAAATATGGCCAGTGCGGGGACCCATAGGCATCTATGTTAAGCTAGAATGACATCATGTTTCTTGTGGGTCCATTTTAGGCTGAGGCCCTATGTAGCGGGCTGCACTGAAAAAGTGCTGCGGGACAAATTGCGGCAGAAACGCATAACGCGTTTTTTTCCGCAGCGCTTTTCACAGAAAGTTCGCAGAGTTTTCCTCTGCGGACTTTCTGCTTTAATTATACCTATAGGGAAACCGCCAGCGCTTTGGTTGGTATAACTGACATCCTGCGACTTATGGTTTTGGAAACGGTTTTGGAAATCACAGCATTTCCACTGTGGGTATTTTTCTGCAATGCGCTAGAATCCCATCCATTTTGCAGGAGCTGTAAAACACAGTGTGTTTTTTGCCACGGCATTTATGCCACATGGGGCTCTGGACTTAACAGGTATGCTGAAAACTGCATCTTTTTTATTTTTTTTTATTGCCAAGTCTACCATGCTTTTGTGTCCAGAAAAAAAAATGGTTACATTTACAGTTTTCTTTTATATCTTAAAATGTATGTAAAATGGATGCAAACAGATTGAAACAGATCCACTAGAAACATGAAGTGAACCTAGAGAAGCTTTTTGCAACATATATATTAAACGACAACAATAGGCATAATGTAAGGTGGGCCTAACAGAAACATTAGCGCTCTACTTTCCTGTTGCAGAGAGATTGCGATAGCACCGAGCAGTTCTTCTGTTTACGTTGTTGCGCTTCAGTGACGTTCTGCTCCCTCAGTTCTCCCTTTATTATGCTCTGATATAATCTGAGTATTGATCCTGCACAGAGGCAAATCTCGGCCCCTGCTGCATTAAATTCTACATTGACCTCTGTAGCAGTATATTAGCCTGCATTTCCCACACAATGAACATTAAAATAATCACTTTGCTGCTGCTCGCGCTTCTGTCACGCCAGACAAAGGAGCAAGTAACTCATTTCCATAGTGACGGACAGTGAATGGCAACACATTATTTTCTTTTGCTTTAAATTATTATTTTTCATAGCAGTGGCAGTACGCCTGCGACAGGCATGAGCGAGCACAACGAACTGCCAATAAAAGGACTACAGCAGTATGCTTGCTACTTACTGCTTGGCACTGCCCACTATTCCACCTTGGAATACACCCTAAATTAACAATTGTTAACAAAATGTTACAGCTTCTGGGCGGATAGGTGTGCTTTCCAGCTTCGATATGAATATGGTATGTATGAAATTATAGGGGACCACAGTGAAGGGCCCCTGCATGCTTCTCATACACTGGAAAACTTGAATTACATGACTCTCCATTCACTTGAATGGAAGGTGTTTAATGGAGCATTCCCACTGCAGAGCAAATCTGTGGCTCATTCCCATTTGGGTCTTTCCCTTTAAAGAGTCTAAAGGGGCAGCCCTAGACAGCGATTGTATGACAATGACAAGTGATCGAGAATCATTCTATATAGTACATATTCTACTATTGAGTTGCCATGGAGCCATAATAGTCAAGATAGGCCAGATAGCATTTGCTAGCTGAAGCACAAAATCTTCACTTTACTGGTGGAGACAGTGAGACGGTGGTGATAGCTCCAATTTAATATATTATTTGAAAATTCAGAGTTACCTCTGAAAACTAATTTGTCATTTCTTTCTAAAATTCTATTATTTATTTATGTAGATGTATGAAAATTGGTAATTTGATAAAATAGACATGGGATTCACCCTATAAGATAGTGACTGAAGAACAAGATCAATCACATATTGACAGCTTTATTAAATTACTATTAAAATGGTGCTCTCTAATTTAATATATGAAATATAAGCAGGAGGACATGGTCCCTAGATCCACATATACACTATATAGACAAAAGCATTACGAAACCTGCAGAGGAGATTTTATGACATCCCATTCTAGATCCTTAGGTATTAATATGGAGTTGCTCCCTCCTTTCCAGCTAAAACAGCTTTCACTCTTCTGGGAAGGCTTCCTATAAGATTTTGGAGGGTGCCTTTGGGAATTTTTGCCCATTCATCCAGAAAGGCATATGTGAGATCTGACACTGATGTTGAACAGGAGGACCTGGTTCACAATCTCCGTTCACGTTCATGCCAAAAATGTTCAGTGTAGAGGTGTAATTTAAAGCTCCTGGGCCCCAATGCAAAATATGTCAAGGGGTTACCACTTACCATGTGGCATTTATAATACTTGTGTCTTCTCTTGCCTTAGAGAATGCATAGGGCACCTGAGACTCAAGGGCCTGGTAGAGGTTGCTACTTCTGCACCCCCTGTAGCTACACCCCTGGTTTAGTAGGGTTAAGGTCGGGGCTCTGCGAAGTCCAGTCAAGTTCCACACCAAACTCACCCAACCTGCCTTTATGTCCCTTGCTTTGTGCACTGGAGCCCAGTCAACAGAAAAGGGCCTTCACCTAGCTGTTCCCACAGAGTTGGAAGCATACAGTTGTCCAAAATGTCTTGGTATATTCAAACATTAAATTTTCCCTTCACTGAAACTAAGAGACCTAGGCCAACCCCTGACAAATAACCACACAACATTATCCCTCCTCCAGCAGACATTACAGTTGGCACAACGCAGTCAGGCAGGTAATGTTCTCCTGACATTTGTCAAACCCAGACTCGTCCATTAGACTTCCAGATAGAGAAGCATGATTCGTCACTCCACAGAACAAGTTTCCACTGCTTCAGAGTCCAGTGGCAGCATTGCACTTTACACCACTTCCTTTGATGCTTGGCATTGTGCTTGATGATATCAGATTTTGCATGCAGCTTCTCAACTGTGGAAACAGTTTTAGTGCTGATGTTAATGCCACAGGATGTCAGGAACTGAGTAGTTATTGAGTCTGCCACTTTGTGATAGAGCTGCTGTGGTTCCTAAACTTTTCAATAATATCACTCACAGTTGATTATAGAATATCTAGGAGAGGGAAGAAATTTCACAGGATGACTAGTTGCAATGGTTGCACCGAATTACAGTACACATTGGAATTCAGTGAACTCTTGCGAAGGACCCATTCTTTCCCAAATGTGTGTAAGGCTAAGGCTCCACGAAGCAAGACACAGCAACAAAAATGCTGCAGAAAAAGTATGGTAGAAGTGCATCGCATTTTTTTCTGCAGCGTTTTTCAAAGAAAATCTGCAGAGTTTTCCTCTGCGGACTTTCTGCCCCTATTATACCTATACGGAAAACAGCAGCATTTCCGTAGGATTTTATTGACATGCTGCAATTTTCAAAAATGTAGTCGTTTTTGAAAACACAGTGTTTCCGCTGTGGATTTTTTTCTGCAATGTGTGGATGAGATTAGCCAGAATCCCATCCACTTTGCAGGTAATGTAAAGGCAGCGTTCTTTGCCGCTATGCTTCTGCAATGTGGGGCCCGGCCTAAAGGAGACTGCATGACTAGGTGCTGGATTTTATACACCTGTGACAAAGGCTCTGAACGAAGCACCTACATTTAGTGAATAAGTGGTGTGTCCCAGTGCATTTATCCATATAGTGTGGCATATAAGTCTATAGAGAGCAGTATTATAGTAGTATATACATAGAGAGTAGTGGTATAATTTTGGACGTAGGGAACAGTATTGTAGTACTTATAGTCTTGTACATTGGAGGATGCATTATAGTAGCCATATTCTTGTACATACGTCAGTACTATAGTAATTATATTCTTATACATTAGAGGCCTAATTGTAGTAGTCATACAGTGGGTATGGAAAGTATTCAGACCCCTTTAAATTTTTCACTCTTTGTTTTATTGCAGCCATTTGCTAAAAGCAAAAAAGTTCATTTTATTTCTCATTAATGTACACTCAACACCCCATCTTGACAGAAAAAAGATAGAAATGAAGATATTTTTGCAAATTTATTAAAAAAGAAAAACTGAAATATCACATGGTAATAAGTATTCAGACCCTCATATTTAAGAGGACCTTTCACATCCGCGGTTTTACATACCGCTAGAAAGCCGACAACGTGTTGAATTCAGCACGCTGTCAGCTTTCCCGTTATATGCCGCGGGGCTGGAGATATCGGGGGTCTAAATTTCACCGTTCACTGTCAGAAGGGCGTTCCTGACAGTCTAGCTTGGCTGTGAGGAACGCCCTCCCTGACAGTACACGTCTATAGCCCTGTACTGGGGGGGGCATTCCTCACAACTCAGCATCATCAATGTTCTGTAAGGAACGCCACCTCTGACATTACAGGGCTATGTACGTGTACAGAGAGAGGGGGTGTTCCTTACCGCCCAGTGATGACGCTGAACTGTGAGGAACGCCCCCTCTTTTGGCGCTGCAACCTAGATGATGGTAAACGTCTGTGTTACAGCGCCAATAACTTCCTGGTTATGTTATGTTCAGAGGGGTATTACATAAAATACCCCTGTGATTAGGCTATCCGCCCCACAGCAAATTTAGCTCCACCCACTTCTACGTTGACTCCGCCCGTTCTCATCTATTTTTTTTTTTATGTGACCCCACACAGTATAATCCTCCTACAGTCACCTTAACATTATATGCCCCCATATACAGTGGGGAAAAAAAAGTATTTAGTCAGCCACCAATTGTGCAAGTTCTCCCACTTAAAAAGATGAGAGAGGCCTGTAATTGACATCATAGGTAGACCTCAACTATGAGAGACAAAATGAGAAAACAAATCCAGAAAATCACATTGTCTGATTTTTTAAGAATTTACTTGCAAATTATGGTGGAAAATAAGTATTTGGTCACCTACAAACAAAATTTCTGGCTCTCACAGACCTGTAACTTCTTCTTTAAGAGGCTCCTCTGTCCTCCACTCATTACCTGTAGTAATGGCTCCTGTTTGAAATTGTTATCAGTATAAAAGACGCCTGTCCTCAACCTCAAACAGTCACACTCCAAACTCCACTATGGTGAAGACCAAAGAGCTGTGGAAGGACACCAGAAACAAAATTGTAGACCTGCACCAGGCTGGAAAGACTGAATCTGCAATAGGCAAGCAGCTTAGTGTGAAGAAATCAACTGTGGGAGCAATAATTAGAAAATGAAAGACATACAAGACCACTGATAATCTCCCTCAATCAGGGGCTCCATGCAAGATCTCACTCCGTGGGGTCAAAATGATCACAAGAACGGTGAGCAAAAATCCCAGATCCACACGGGGGGACATAGTGAATTACCTGCAAAAAGCTGGGACTAATGTATCAAAGGCTACCGTCAGTAACACACTACGCCGCCAGGGACTCAGATCCTGCAGTGCCAGACGTGTCCCCCTGCTTAAGCCAGTACATATCTGGGCCCGTCTGAAGTTTGCTAGAGAGCATTTGGATGTTCCAGAAGAGTACTGGGAGAATGTCATGTGGTCAGATGAAACCAAAGTAGAACTGTTTGGTAGAAACACAACTCCTCGTGTTTGGAGGAGAGCGACTGCTGAGTTGCATCCAAAGAACACCATAGCTACTGTGAAGCATGGGGGTGGCAACATCATGCTTTGGGGCTGTTTCTCTGTAAAGGCACCAGAATGACTGATCCGTGTACATGAAAGAATGAATGGGGCCATGTGTCGTGAGATTTTGAGTGCAAACCTCCTTCCATCAACAAGGGCATTGAAGATGAACCGTGGCTGGGTCTTTCAGCATGACAATGATACCAAGCACACCGCCAGGGCAACGAAGGAGTGGCTTCGTAAGAAGCATTTCAAGGTGCTGGAGTGGCCTAGCCCGTCTCCAGATCTCAACCCCATAGAAAACCTTTGGAGGGAGTTGAAAGTCCGTGTTGCCCAGCGACAGCCCCGAAACATCACTGCTCCAGAGGAGATCTGCATGGAGGAATGGGCCAACATACCAACAACAGTGTGTGCCAACCTTGTGAAGACTTACAGAAAACGTTTGACCTCTGTCATTGCCAACAAAGGATATAAAACAAAGTATTGAGATGAACTTTTGTTATTGACCAAATACTTATTTTCCACCATAACTTGCAAATAAATTCTTTAAAAATCAGACAATGTGATTTTCTGGATTTGTTTTCTCATTTTGCCTCTCATAGTTGAGGTTTACCTATGATGTCAATTACAGGCCTCTCTCATCTTTTTAAGTGGGAGAACTTGCACAATTGGTGGCTGACTAAATACTTTTTTTCCCCACTGTAATGTTCCCCTCTAATTGCCCCACAGTATGAATTCTCCTCTCCTGGTGCTCCAGTTTAAACTGGGGGAAACTAGAAGGGGACATTAAACCGGGGGCTAATGGAGGGGGACATTAAACTGGGGCAGCTGGAGGGGAGACATTAAACCGTGGGGGTAGCTTGAGGGGGACATTAAACTGGGGGCAATTAGAGGCAGACATATCCCCCTCCAGCTACCCCTCGGTTTAATGTCCTCCTACAGTTGCCCCCCAGTTTAATGCCCCCTTCCAACTTGCCCCCAGTTTAATGTCCCCCTCCAGCTGCCCCCAGTTTAATGTCCCCCTTCATCTGCCCCCAGTTTAATGCCCCTCTTCAGCTGCCCCCAGATTAATGTCACCCTTCATCTGCCCCCAGTTTAATGTCCCCCTTTCATCTGCCCTCAGTTTAATGTCCCCCCTTCTTCTGCCCCCAGTTTAATGTCCCCCTTCATCTGCCCTTAGCTTAATGTCCCCCCTTCATCTGCCACCAGTTTAACATAATAAAACACTGATACTAACCTCTCCTCGCTCCACTGCCACTCTGTGAGGTCTCTTCTCCCGGACTGTTCAGGGAGGTGCAAGCGCGAAGTGAGTGAGGTCATCACATTGCACCCGCAGCTCCAGGGACCGCAGCACACAAGGATGTGCTTCACACACAATGGTGAAGCAGGGGCTGTCCGCGAACGGCTCCTGCTCCATCACTGTGTTTAACTCATCTGCGTCCAGAGATGAGTTGATACCGGGACATACCTTCCGTCAACCGGGACAGGACCCAGAATCCCGGACGGTTGGGAGGTATGCCCAGCGGGGCCCCCAGTACAATAGGGCCCGATGCAAGTGCACCGTTGGCCCTATGGTTAGAGAGACCCTGGTTATATTCTTGTATGTAGAGGACAGTATTATAGTAGTCATATTCTTGTACATTTTTCAGTATTATAGTAGTTATGTTCTTGTGCATATGATTAATATTATTGCAGTTATGTTCTTGTATATAAGTGGCAGAACTATAGTAGTTATGTTCTTGTACATATTAGGCAGTGTTATAGTAGTTGTATTCCAGTAATTATATCTTTGCACATAAGTTGTATTATTGTAGTAGTATATTTATGTACATAATGGGCAGTGTGATAGTAGTTACATGCAATCCTTTATCTCCTTCCTCCTCACCTGAACACACTCGACACATAACATAAGGAAAAGCAAAGTAATTGTTCTTACAGTATTTGTCACTGTGTTGGTTAAAGTGATGATGACGATTTCCCTCTCTCTGCATATTACCCCCACCTCCTTGTCAGCTGTCAAGCTTAGTCTCTGATGTACTGCTGTTGAAGGCACACAGGCAGCATACATGCCACCACTGTTGCTGCATTTCAGGAAAGTGGCTCATTCATTCCTGTCGTCTCTTCTCCTCACCAGTCACAATACATCAAGCTTGGGCCCAGCCTTGTGGTCTTCTGAAAACCTTCAATTCAATTATCCCCAGTCATTTACTGCACACGTGCATTTTTCTAAATATAGAGCAGAGTTCTCATCTATAGAACACCGGGCGGCTCTGATACACTCTGCTCTCCTCAGATTCATCTTGACAAGGTCAGTTTACATGGAATCAGGATTTTTTTTTTTCCATTTTGTCTTAAAGCTTTCTTGCAGGACTCTGCCCGCTTCTCATAGATCTCAGCCATGGACTCAGCATTGTTACTGATTATAGTCACGATTTTTATTTTATGTCATGATTCATCCTATCATTCATATGTATTTACTTGTCCTCCCTTATTTCTACCTTCTGCTGGTGCCAGTATCTTTTACAGCTTTTACAGTGCCTTGCGAAAGTATTTGGCCCCCTTGAACTTTTCAACCTTTTGCCACATTTCAGGCTTCAAACATAAGGATATAAAATTTTAATTTTTTGGTGAAGAATCAACAACAAGTGGGACACAATTGTGAAGTGGAACAAAATTTATTGGTTATTTTAAACTTTTGTAAAAAATAAAAAACTGAAAAGTGGGGTGTGCAATATTATTCGGCCCCTTTACTTTCAGTGCAGCAAACTCACTCCAGAAGTTCAGTGAGGATCTCTGAATGATCCAATGTTGTCCTAAATGACTGATGATGATAAATATAATCCACCTGTATGTAATCAAGTCTCCGTATAAATGCACCTGCTCTGTGATAGTCTCAGGGTTCTGTTTAAAGTGCAGAGAGCATCATGAAGACCAAGGAACACACCAGGCAGGTCCATGATACTGTTGTGGAGAAGTTTAAAGCCGGACTTGGATACAAAAAGATTTCCCAAACTTTAAACATCCCAAGGAGCACTGTGCAAGCGATCATATTGAAATGGAAGGAGTATCATCTCAAACAAGGAGAAGACTGATCAGAGATGCAGCCAAAAGGCCCATGATCACTCTGGATGAACTGCAGAGATCTACAGCTGAGGTGGGACTCAAAGAAGATGCTCTTCCGAAGATCCAGTGCCGCCTCTCTCTTCTGCTGACACCTCTCTGCCACGTCATCAGCCCCCGAGTCTCTCTTCGCGAAATGGCAGAGCCAACTGAGCATGCGTGGGATTTGAATCCCGAACAGAGACTCGGGGGCTGATGACGCGACGGAGAGGCGTCAGCAGAAGAAGAGAGAGGCGGCGCTGAATCTTCGGAAGAACGTCTTCTTTGAGCATAGGGAACGCTCGCTGTGCTATTTGAGCACAGGGGGAACGCCCTCTGTGCTTTCTGAAGACTCATTTGCATAAAGAAGAAAAACTAAACTTCTCAGAAACGGCGGCGCGTAGCAGAAAAATAAAGGCAGGAGAAGAATAGTCTTTCTAAAGGCTATTCCGACGTGGTTTTAGTGAAAAATGGGCTTCCCAATGATAGAATACCTTTAAATGTGAATGCAGGATCAGGCTACACAGAGTTTGTTTGTAGTCTGTAACCATAGAGAAACAAAGGTCTGTACAAGAGCTACTGACAAATTTGATTCATTGGAGCAATTAAAAATTGTTTGCAAAAACTTTAAGGCCAGTGTCCCACGTAGTGAGTCGCTGCAAAAAAACACTGCAGAAAAAAACACAGCTGCAATTTTTTTTCTGCATTGTGTGAATGGGATTTGCCAGAATCCCATCCACTTTGCAGGTACCGTAAAACGCAGCGTTTTCGCAGCGAAAGCGTAGCGAGCCACAGTCAAAAAGTGCTGCGGAAAAGACCACAGCGCTTTTCACAGAAAGTCTTTCTGTTCTGTAGGCATATTGACATAATGCGATTTACAAAAACGTGATGGTTTTTGAAATTGTAGCATTTCTGCTGTGGATATTTTTCTGCAATGTGTGGATGGGAATTGCCAGAATCCCATCCACTTTGCAGGCACTATAAAATGTCATGGTTTTAGCCGTGGCGTTTCTGATGCAGCCAAATCATGGCATTTTCGCAACGTGGGGCCCCGGCCTAAAAGACAAAGGTGCGTCTATGTGCATCATGGGAAATGGACATTAAAACAATGCAGCAAGTGCTCAGGTAGAAAGGCAGAACAGGTTATTGTATCCTATACCTGAAAGAATAGTCTTTTAATTACTGTTGAGAAAACAATTACACAGGAAGACACGTGTGGAGAAGTTACCTGAGCATCATACCCTGGGGTCTTAGCAACTCTCTATAGTGATTAGAGGTAATCTGTGTTGGCCACACACAGTAAGCTGCCCTCAATGACTGGTAAATATGTGTGCATATAATTCATGTTACCAGTCTCAGTTATTCTACCAATCGTTTTGTGAAAGAATCACATATATACATACTCTATATATTTGATAACGCAAATATCTAAACAGTGGCAGTGCTGCATATTCAGTGTATACTACATAGGTCTGCTACTTTCTAATAGACTTTGGTGAAATTCTTTTAGACCAGTTTTTTGTCATGAAATAGTCTCAAATCAGTGTTTTGAGACTATTTAACATCATTTGTGCCTCTCTACTTTTCTTGAAGTGGGCACCATATTCATCATCACTTATGCCACAAAAGTGGCATAACTGATGGCTGAAATTTATGCTAGCTCATAATTTCCGAGGCACAATATAACATCCTTGCCTGTCCGGGCTTTGGTGCCATCCTCCGGCCACATGCTGCATCGCAGGAGGCATGTTCGGCTGTGATTCCTTCCTTTGGGTTCTTCTGGTATTGTCTGAACACTGTCCTATTCCCTCACCTCCTTAATTGATTTTCCACCACACCCATCCCCTTTACCTTGGTTTCTTTCTGCTCCTCTAATAGTTAATTGTAGCCTTACCTGTGTGATTGACAGCCTACCGTCATATCAAGTCTGGGGCAGGTTCTTCCTTCCTATTTATAGTTTGCTCACATTTGCGATTGCTATTGCCTTGTGCGTGCTGGCTATCACTCTTGCTGTTTAATTACCTGTATTCTTATTCCTGACCTCTGGCTTATCTTTAACTATTCTCTTGGATTTTGATTCTGTACTGCATTGCTCGACTGTTACCAACCCCTTGGCTAGCTGACGTCCCTTTTGTTGTTGTTTGTCCTGTCTGCGTTCTGTGTTGTCACTTAAATTAAGAATGGGCCGTCGACTAGTTGCTGGCTGTCGCCTGGGACAGATCAGGCAAGTAGCCAGGGACAGTGTGGGGGGGGTTCAGCTTAGGGTTCACTGTTTTGTTGTGCCCCTCCCCCCAGGGTAACGCCAGCAGCAATCGGGGAATCACTCCTCTAGCAATTCCCTTACACACAACGCTTGGAGTAAGATGCACCTGAAACATAACAAAGCACAGGCCTCGTCATTAATCAGAGGAGGCCGCCACCAACGCACAGGACATAAAGACGATGCACTGTACACTGGTCTTTACAAATTTTCCCCAGTCTGTTTCAATTCCTCACCAATTACAAGATTTCTGATTGCTGTTATGCCTAGGAACACTATACTTGAGACTGAAAAGAAGACAACCGTGCTGCATCCGGCCGGCGTGAACTAAAGGCACGGGCGGCACACAGGAGACACGGATGTGAAATACACAGATAACACACTGATCATGGCCATGGCTCTCTGCAAGGGGCCTGAGGCTAAGGCCCCACGTAACCAAACGCAGCAGAAAAAAATCATGGCGGAAAAGCATGGTGTTTTTTTCTGCAGTGTTTTTCACTGCATTTCCGCAAGTATAATTGACATGCTGCGATTTTCAAAAAAAGCTGGCATTTTTGAAAACACCGCTTTTCTGTTGCAGATTTTTTTCTGCAATGTGTGGATGGGATTAGCCAGAATGCCATCCACTTTGATTTTACAACACAGCGTTTTTTGTTTTTTTTGCTGTGGCATTTCCGCCGCAGCCAAAACGCTGCAGTTTTGCAACATGGGGCCCTGGCCTAAAACAACATGCAGTTTTCCAGCACATGGCAAATATACCAATATGTGTGAATAGACCTTAGCCTGGAATGTAGTCATTTTTTTCTGCAGGTAGCCTTCATGATTCATTATAAGAGGCAAGAAACCATAGAACTAGTCACCAGCAGAAATCACAGATATTTTCATTCCACTTCAAAATCTCTCCAGATTTTGAGAAAGCATCCATGGCTCCAAGAGAGGTTAAGAACCTTTGAGTTTACAGGTCAAATGATCAGCAATGAGTAGTGTTCAGATGCTACCAGCAGGGGGAGCAGGCACCTTCCATCCCAGGACACAACTATACATGAATTTGACCTCGGCAGATTAGTAAACAGATTGTAAACAACAAGGCAAATAACACATTCTATCTGTCTATGTAATGTCTGACTGATCTATTTATGTAATATTTATCTATCTAATACTTATCTAATCCATCTATGTAGTATCTATATATTTATCTATGTCATAACTACCTATCTAATATTTATATTTCTTTTTATTTAAAAGATATGTATAGCGTCTATGCAATATTCTACTTATCTATCTGATATTTATGAATAGAGCTATCTATGTAATATCTAATTTATATTAAATCTGTCAAATCTATTTATGTAACTTTTAGCTTGCTTTTTATCTAATTCATTAACATAGTATCTATATCATATCAATGTAGCTATCTAATATATATTTTATCTATGTAATGTCCTACCTATCTACTGTATATAATATCTATGTATTTATTTTACTTACATAGCGTCATCATATTTAGCACTTTACAGAGATATTGTCAACACTGTCCCAGTTTGGATTTACAATCTACATTCCTTATCAGTATGTCTTGGGAATGTGGAAACAAACTGGAGCACTACATAGATGGAGGAAACCCACGCAAACACGGGGAAGAACATACAAACTCCTTGCAGATGTTGTCCTTGGCTGATTTGAACCAAGGACTCTAGCTGCAGGGCTACAGTGCTAACCACTGTGCAGCCCTGGCAGTATCTATCTTACCCAGTTTATATCATTGAATCTCATTATCTATTTATCCATCTATATAATCTATCTAACCTCTATGTATCATTCTTTATAATATCTATCTATCTATCTATCTATCTATCTATCTATCTATCTATCATATCTATTACGATAGATCTATATATATATGTACTATAGAAATATATATATATATATATATATATATATATATATATATATATATATAAATCTTTATATATCTATAAACTCGACAAGCTGATTAGAAGGGCCATCTCTGTCCTGTGGAGCCCCCTGGACCCGGTGCAGGCAGTGGGTGACAGAAGGATACTGTCCATGGTGTGCTCCATGCAGGAGAATAAGTCCCATCCCATGCATGAGACCGTGACAGCGCTGGGCAGTACTGTCAGTGACCGACTACTTCACCCTAAGTGTGAAAAGGAGCGCTATCAGAAGTCTTTCCTCCCTGCTGCAGTCAGGCTGTACAACCAACTCCGACCTAAGCACAGATCATTCCATACAGAGAGCTGAAATATCTTTCTGTCTGGGATATCCCCCCCCACCCCCTGCTACTTCTTATCTATCTGTCTACTACCAATGAAATGCCTCTTACCTAGGAACATTCTTGTATATGTTTGTATCTGTATTTGTATTGTTTATCTTTGCTGCTGTAACACACTGAATTTCCCCATGGTGGGACTATTAAAGGATTATTATTATTATGTTATTTTTGTCTAATGCTATTAGTAACATATTGTTTTGCGTCTTAGATTTCTTTTAGCCAATAGAAAATTACTTATTACTTTCTAACCTGCCTAGAAGGTAGGATCTGATTGGTTGCTGTGGGTCCTGTTCCTTTGCACAATGTGTTACTCTCTTGTGTATTTTAATCATACTATATCATAATAATTGGACTTAATCATCAGCATAAACAGCAGGAAAAGCCACATTGAATAGAGTACATATTTATAGAGTCTCCCTCCCCATTAATAATGACAATTTGATCTAATAATAGTCATGTGTAATTATTGATTTTATTGTCGCTACTTCAGTATTTTGCAGAGAAGCTGAAGGCCTAGCTGGAGAGATGAGCTGATGAGCAGTAGGACCCAGGAGGCAGCAGCTGTAGTTTGCTCAGAACAGTGACAACACTGAGCTGTTTCAGAGAGTATGGGCTGGTTATGGCTGCATTCTGTCTGCAGAGATCCTTCACAATAAACAGCACCAGGATGGCTGGGATAAGCCTGGGAATATAACCTGACCCCTAGAGAAGCGACTGATGCAGACAGGATACTCCACAGATCAAGGATTACAAGGTAAAGAACATGGCTTGTGTCTCCCTCCTGCCCAGATACATTCCCTTACTAAGACCAGTGTACTGTAACCTCCCAGTGCTGTAGATTACCACCCTGGTGACATTGTATCACTGTGTACTATATACAGGCTAGTGAAGGATACAACATATCAGTTTACCACGTACCCTTGGGACACTGTATCATTCTACATACAATGTATCAGTCATCCCAACCACGCTCTGTCTGTATCTACACTCTATATAAGGACACAAATATCACTCTACAGCAAGAAACCACATAGTTGATATAACTCTACAGATCTATAAGCATATACAATGTATGAGTCTTATAAACCTACTCCCTTTGTGACATTGTGTCAGTCTACTGTGCATACAACTCTGCATAGCGTTACAGTGTATCACTCCGGTACCCCATAACACTAACCAGCTGGGTGACTTTGTCTCATTCTCCTGTGTATACAAGTCTATATAAGGTATTAATGTTTCGCTTGTATACAATATACTAACCACCCTGGTGACATTGTATCAGTCTACTATGTGTTAAAGCCTTTATTATAATACAGTGTGTCATTCATATACCACAATGCTCTGTGCACTGGACATAAATGCCACATATATCACTGCTGTCACCCACACAATGTACAATGTGTACATATTGTAACATACATATATGTTGGTGTTCAGCTGCTGCTTCTTGTCTCCAGAGGTTTTATGGATTTATCCTTCTGTGTCCTTGCTCAATGTCTTAATATCGTTCATGTATCTTTTTATGACTGCATTGGATCACTTAGTTGCAGATAAAAAGTTTTACAAGAAAACATTGACTGTAGGGAAAACAAAATGGCAGTTTGTACGTGTCAGCAGCCGTCTGCTTCCTGTTGACAGTCACTTTGAGAATTTCATGCAGCAACAAGCTGGAGAAGATATTGTCTGCGGCTGTTACTTTGTTTTTTTGGGTCTGTTGTAGATGTTAAACTTCCCTTCTGTCATCCAGGGGGATAGGATACAGGTTTCATTTATACTTTTTAGTCCTAGAAACAAAACAAACTGTTTTGTTTTTCTGCAACAGCATTGCTGTATACAATGTGCTGCTGTGGCATGAAGTAGTGGGCCCATGTGTATTGCTGAGGAGTGACTATTAAAGGCACATTCTACTGTATTTTACTCATCTATTAATCAATATGCCTAATGTGTGGCAGTTGTTCGCACGTGGAGGTGTCACATGATCGGCCACCCTGCACACAATTCTATTTGTGGGATAATGTTGCAGCAGGTGACATACTGGGCTCCACGGCAACATCAAGTTGCACAACCAAAAAAATTTGTGTGATTTGTTTGTGACTTGCCGTTACACTGAAGATATGTGACTATTTTAGAGTGCAGTTTGGCTACGAGTCATAGACAATTTAATATTTGCAACGCCCATTAGACAACTAGGAAAACATTGATACATCACAGATATTATGGCAGAAAAGTTGCTGGTGATCTGCGATGAAAATTATTGTAGGTTTAGACTTTTTATGACTTTTGTATCTGTATTACATTCGCAATTATTACTTGCTGTATTACGATGTGACCTTGATGTCCGACAACTTTAGTCTCCTTATAGACCAAATGTACGGATGTAAAGTTGTTAGGTATTGGCAACTCAATACCCATGTGCCAAATTCCTTTTTTTTTCATTGTAAGGGGTGTGGTGACCCTCATTTACTGACTGGCAATATCATCTGCGATGTCTACCTTTCCACACAGCAGTGATATGCAGTTGGCACTACTGACACCTTCATTGTGTGCATCCATATTCATGCCTAATTGGCACAGACAGTCTTGTTCGTTACCATGCATTGCGGGGACGGTCTGTTTAAATGGAGCTTTGTTATTTTAGCAGCCGATGACGTAGATCAGAGCTAAGATTGCTCTCAACATCACAAGAGCAGCTGAAGATTCGGCTCTATAAATGGCTGATGTGAACACACTCCGAGATCCAGAGGAAAGCTAAAATAGTAGCAGTCACTTTTCTTAAGGCGCAAGTGGGCGCATACATGAGTCAGTGTGAACCGTCAGGGCTTGTATGGATCTACTTAATCCCCTTGACAACACTGAATGTGAATTACTGCAATATCTAGATATTGTTCCTGTATATGTGTGTTATGTTTAGGATGCACTGCTCAAGTATACAGTCACAAGGATTTGACTTTAGTGCTGGAGTCTTAAATTTATATTTGCAGAAGGAAATACATGTAGAATCTTACAATGCATTGTTGTCTCTAGAGCTGTTACTATGTAGTAATGTTAGTGCTGGCAGATGACTTTGCAGAGTCACAGCCTCTAGTAGTGTCAGGGGTGTATATATATATACATTCATTGACAACAAAATAAAGCACATAAATGTTGGATTGCTGCAAAACTCAGTATGCACTTGTGTATAAAGTAGATATGTAAGTGATTACAGGTATGGTATGACTAGACACTGGGTCTTGCCACAAGTGTATGTATAAGTGCTTCCCTTGATGCCCTATAAAAAGGCTTTTAGAGGCTACTTTTGGGCAGTGTACCTCTTGGTGAGAGATGGTTGACTGGTAGACATTCCTCTATTTCACACTCAAAGATATTTTGCCCACTTGACAGATTTAGGTTGGGTGCATCATTGGACTAAGAGAAGCAGGGCCGTTTTGAAGAACTGCCTGCCATCTAGGCCATTGTGACCTAGCTCTTAGGAGGTGTTGGGACCATTGGTACATGAAAGCACATGATCCAGGCAGACCACCAGATCATGTGATCTGCTGACATGAGTAGCTTCCACGGTTATCTTGTCCACCATGTAGACAAAGGTGACACCTTCATTACACACTCCTGTCTCTGCCCGGGCCACTGCCAGGCACTTAGCAGATGGAAATTTAGTGTCACTGCACTTATTATGTGTCCTGCCATTGACAGACAGCCATAGTCATCTTCATTTGGTGTAGTGTTGTGAACAAGAAATCTGAACTGCTATGAACTAAAACAGTATTTTCTTCAGCAACAAATTCAGGTTCTGTATAAGATCCGACTACAGTTGGGTTTGAGTATGGAGTCATCGTGGTGACCGCTTTAATCCTGTCTTTGCTGTGGAGCGACACAATGCCCCAACTGTTGCTGTGATGATCTGGGGAGCCATTGCATATGACAGGTGGTCACTCTTAATAGTAATACAAGATACACTAACAGCTCAGTGATATGCGCAGGACTGTGGAATGCCAGTTTTGGCAACATACAGATGTGCAGGATCTACAAGCCCGGCTGCAACATCTCTGGGTAGATGTGCCACAGGATACTATTCAGAACCTGTATGCCTCCATGTCCATCCATCTTTCATGTTGTATACAGGCTAGAGGTGGCCCAACAGGTTACTAGAGGGTACTTTTAATTGTACAGTTTTCTGCAATAAACTTATCCTTTTGCTCTAATATTGTAATTGCTTAATCATCATTACATTCACATTTCTTTCTTCAATGAGTGTATAAACTGTATAGTAACAGGTGTCCTTATTCACACAGCCATGTAGTTGTATTGCGAATAGTAGGCATGAATCTTGAAGCCAGGAGGTAGACACTTCTGCGTTTTTCTTTACAAAAAAAAAAAACACTCACTGGGTGGCAGCTGTGCCACAACCGCGCTGTGTGAACCTGGCCTGGATCCAATGACGTAAATCTCAACCATGTGCATATGAAATTTCTGTAATGTCTGTGAGATATTTTTTACCTGTAATTTTTTTGCATTTTAGAGACTTAAGGTAAGATACAGCACCTCAGCAGGCAGTATCACACATGATAGACTAAAAACACATTTCGACAGCATGGTACAGGCTCTACTCAGTTTGCTTCAACTTGACTTCAACCCGGTTTGGGTACTGTGTACTGCAGAAAATATCCTCTTCATGTAGCTAGTTATCATCTAAAACTGACAACCAATCAGCAGAGGAGTATATGGAGGACAAGTGACCTTCTAGTACTGCTTTGGTTTACTTGGTACATACAGTGGGGAAAAAAGTATTTACTCAGTCACCAATTGTGCAAGTTCTCCCACTTACAAAGATGAGAGAGGCCTGTAATTGTCATCATAGGTAGACCTCAACTATGAGAGACAAAATGAGAAAACAAATCCAGAAAATCACATTGTCTGATTTTTAAAGAATTTATTTGCAGATTATGGTGGAAAATAAGTATTTGGTCAATAACAAAAGTTCATCTCAATACTTTGTTATATATCCTTTGTTGGCAATGACAGAGGTCAAACGTTTTCTGTAAGTCTTCACAAGGTTGGCACACACTGTTGCTGGTATGTTGGCCCATTCCTCCATGCAGATCTCCTCTAGAGCAGTGATGTTTTGGGGCTGTTCCTGGGCAACACGGACTTCAACTCCTTCCAAAGGTTTTCTATGGGGTTGAGATCTGGAGACTGGCTAGGCCACTCCAGGACCTTGAAATGCTTCTTACGAAACCACTCCTTTGTTGCCCTGGCGTTGTGCAACTCAGCATTCACTCTCCTCCAAACATGACAAGTTATGTTTCTACCAAACAGTTCTACTTTGGTTTCATCTGACCATATGACATTTTCCCAATACTCTTCTGGAACATCAAAATGCTCTCTAGCAAACTTCAGACGGGCCCGGATATGTACTGGCTTAAGCAGGGGGACACGTCTGGCATTGCAGGATCTGAGTCCCTGGTGGCATAGTGTGTTACTGACGGTAGCCTTTGTTACGTTAGTCCCAGCTTTCTGCAGGTCATTCACTAGGTCTCCCCATGTGGTTCTGGGATTTTTGCTCACCGTTCTTGTGATCATTTTGACCCCATGTGTTGAGATCTTGCGTGGTGCCCCTGATCGAGGGAGATTATCAGTGGTCTTGTATGTCTTCCATTTTCTAATTATTGCTCCCACAGTTGATTTCTTCACACCAAGCTGCTTGCCTATTGCAGATTCAGTCTTCCCAGCCTGGTGCAGGTCTACAATTTTGTTTCTGGTGTCCTTCCACAGCTCTTTGGTCTTCACCATAGTGGAGTTTGGAGTGTGACTGTTTGAGGTTGTGGACAGGTGTCTTTTATACTGATAACAATGTCAAACAGGTGCCATTACTACAGGTAATGAGTGGAGGACAGAGCAGCCTCTTAAAGAAGAAGTTACAGGTCTGTGACAGCCAGAAATCTTGCTTGTTTGTAGGTGACCAAATACTTATTTTACACCATAATGTGCAAATAAATTCTTTAAAAATCAGACAGACAATGTGATTTTCTAGATATGTTTTCTCATTTTGTCTCTCATAGTTGAGGTCTATCTATGATGACAATTACAGGCCTCTCTCATCTTTTTAAGTGGGAGAACTTGCTCAATTGGTGGCTGATTAAATACTTTATTTCCCCACTGTAGTACTTATTCACAGTGGAAAAAAAACAACAAATGCTGGCTAAGTAAAGCTTAGGTGACCCAGTACCATGCAACCAAAAAGGGGCTTTACATACACATATCTGCTAACAGTACCACACACAATAGGCTAAAATACATGGCTCAGCAGACAGTATCACATGTGACAGGCTTAAATACATGGCTCAGCAAGAACATGGTAGACTTAGATACAGCAGTCCAGTAGAGAATATCACATATGATAAGCTTGATAGAGCAGCTCAACAGAGAGTTCCACAAATGACAGGCTTAGATACAGTAGTTCACCAGACAGTATCACACATGTTAGGTTTCGATACAGTAGCTCACTATCCCTGAGGAATATATATGATACACTGAGCCCTTTACATTGCTGTCAGATACAGTGTGCTTGGGATATGTAACAGCTGTGATGGGAACATTGGGAAGCTGAGCCCCAGTAACAGTGGTTCCAGGCTGTGCGCCTTCATATTTTCGCAGGCCCGCTGCCTGATATCAGTAAACAATCTCCTCATTGGCTGCAAAATTTAGACACAGGAAGTGGCTGCTTTCTAAACCTGAGAAGTGGGGACTTGTCGTCATGGGAACAAGGAGCTGGCTGCGTCTGCCTTCCGTCCATTAACTCTTGCAAGGCTGCTATATGCTGTCTTGTCACCCCCGGGTGTGATAGCAATTTTTTTGCTATCACACTGTCGATGTGTGTTACTTTTTGCAGTCAGCTGAGAATGGCCAGTTTTAGGTATGACATACATATAACTTAGAACTATTCATCTGCTTATCACAGACAGTATTTATATATTTATCAACCTTTATGAATGACTATAAGTAGATAGATGGATAGATTATGGTTTTTTGTTCAATTGATAACTGCTGAATATATTATAAGATCTAATTTTTTGCCATTTTAGTTTCCTCAGAGACTGGAGCTGGTAAACAAGGGGCATCCCTGTCCACACTGAAACAAGATGCCAGTGTTCTCATCAGAATTCTACTATTTTACATAGTACAGATAACAATTCAGTATTAGTAGTACAGTAATACCTCGTACACTCGTGTTTCCAAATTTGCTAATTCACAGATTCGCGATATTTTTATCGGAACCTAACATATAAGCATTTTGCTATTTTTCCACAGTTTAAAAAAAAAAAAACCTTCGCTATTGGGTAGTAGCATCCCGTTTGTTACATACAGTACAGTACCCAGTAATTGGAAAAGAAAAATGAATGAATGTATTAGAATACAGTACAGTACAGTATACTTTAGTACTGTAGGGTAAAGTTTATTAATATTTAGGGGTTAAACTTTAGAAACCGGCATCAATTAGCATTATAAGCACTCGTACCAAACATTCGCGATTCCTCGCGATCCGCGACCGGCTCTGGAATGTAGCCTTGCGAATGTACGAGGTATTACTGTATTTATATACTTATGGACTTTCTTTGCTGCCTTTTACTGTGTTGTAAAAAGGGAAAACCTTTCCAGGACGTTTTGGAGACAAACAATAAAAAATAGATTTTCTGAACATCAATACATGAATTTCCTGTAAATCCAAACAGTGTCCAAATAAATGATGACTAGTTGGCGGCTGTAGTAAAGATCAACTTAATTTTCATGTAAACCTGGTTATACTGTGATGATAACAAAGTGATCACTGAGAAGAGGTTCACCACCTTTAAATACCAGCAAAATATAGAAATAGATGGTTTTTCCAACTATATACACTTTTCCAATCCACACGACAAGAAATAAATCTCTAATTGCTGGGGGATCCAACCTCCAGTTATGCAAGTCCCTCTGAGTGTCCCATACAAATGGAGCCGTGGTGGGCATGGTTGGCCACTTCTGTAGGACTTATAGGACGCATTGAATAGAGCAGTGGTCAAGCATGGACACCACCCCTTCATTTACATGTGACACTTAGGGACATGTGATTATTGGGGGTCTCTGCAGTGATCATGTATTAACTCCTTATGCTGTGGATAGGGTTTAAACCCCCCTGTAAACATATAAACAGCAGAATCACTGTGTAAAGATATTATATTACTTATTCTGTGCTGATCCTAAGTTATCGCCTATATCATATTCCAGAGCTGCACTCACTATTCTGCTAGTGCAGTCACTGTGTACTTACATTACGTTATGTATCCTTTACGGATCCTGAGGTACATCCTGTATTATACTCCAGAGCTACACTGACCATTCTGCTAGTGGAGTCTTTGTGTATTTATACTACATTACTTATTGTGTACCAATCCTGAGTTAGATCCTGTAGTTCTTTTATTATAAAACATTATACATAAAATAATATCAATTACAAATATAAAACATACAATAAAATAACAATATGATAGTAATAATAGTAATAAAATGAAGAATATAACAAGGGTAACAGATAACACACCTAAGACAGAAATTACAAACAGCAGAATAAGATAACATAACAAGTACTAAAATATAATATATACAATATATACATGATAACCCATAACTGTAAAATAGTACATTGCCAGAATGCCCCCTCTGACAGTACTGTAACATAACTTTGTACTGTCAGAGGGGGCGTGATGACGCTGGGCTCGTCCATAGACTTGTACTGGGGGGGGGGGGCTTCCTATAAGCTCAGCGTCATCTCCAGGCTGTAAGGAAAGCCCCCTCTGACAGTACAAGGCTATGTTACAGTATTGTCAGAGGGGGTATTACTTACAGCCTGGCGATGACGCTGAGCAATGAGGAACGCCCTTCTGACAGTGGAGAGATATCTGTCCCGAAACTAACGGCACCAATATCTCCAGCCCCAAGGCACATACCGGGAAAGCAAGAGTGCGCTGAATTCAGCGCACTGTCGGCTTTCTAGTGGTATATAAAACTGCACTTTCATGAGGACATGAAAGGACCTCTTTAACAGCATTTACCATATGACACACTGCACCAATACTAGTAATACAGACTTACCAACTGATCCAGCTGTCCATGAAACAAAAATAAAATAATTCAAGACATATACTGCAAATGCATTCACTGTTCTACTGGTGGAGTCACTGTATAAATACATTACTTATCCTGTACTGGTTTTCAGTTGCAATCTGTGTTATACTTCAGAGCTGCACTCCCTATTCTGCTGATGGAGTCGCTGTGTACATACAGTACATTACTTATGTTGTACTGTTCCTGACTTACATCCTGTATGACATTGCAGAGCTGTGCTCATTGTGCTGCTGGTGTACACATTACATTACTTATACTGTATTGATCCTGATTATATTATGAGCTGCATTCACTATTCTGCTGGTAGATTCAATTGGGGGAATTTAACATACATTGGCACAATTTTTGTGCATGGCTGTGTTTTTTTTAAGAGGACAGAGCTTAGCAGGATGTGACCATATGATTGTGGTATAAGTTTTGTAGTTTTCACTGCACTCTCGCTCCTTTTGGGTATTATCTTATTTGTAATAAGATGAGCTGTTATTGGGACTGTGCCTCCACTGGTGATTATTAGACATAACATCGCAGTCGTAATAACTTCACACATTCCTGTAAGAAGAATGTTATTGTGCTTTGTGGTAACCAGGGTTTGACCTTGACTGAACCCAAGATTGTCGTCATCTTGCAAAAGCTGAAAGCACATTTATATGATGAAGAAATTTAGATGTTCATACTCCTACCCATTACTAAGACTTTCACCTATTCTTACCTGCTCTGTTCAATTGGTGGCATCAGGTGTGCTAACCAGTGGCTGGTGAGGGCTGTTGTCTGTGTGCCAGATTCCTACAGGAATGGTGAAAGATATGTCGTATTTCCAATATTCATACATATAATGGGGGAAACATTAAATGGGGAGGTATCTATGTACATGATTGATATATGCACTAGAATGGGTGTAATTTACATGCCTATTTCATGTACCAGTGTAACCAAAAGATGATTTGCTGACATAGTCAGGATAGGGGGGAGTTGTCTACTGTTTGCTGGATTTATAACATGAAGGGGAGGTAGACTACTGAATATACAGGTCTCCTCTGACATATGCACACTTTAGAGCAATAATAAGGAGACTTATAATGTTGGGACATAGAAATAACATTTATACAAAAGAGCAAAAATAGTGCAATTCACTTAAAGATGGAGTTACATGATTAAAGAGGAGCTTTCACGTTCACATCGATGTGCCCTATTATATACCGCTGAATTCAGCGCACTGTTGGCTTTCCCGTATGCGTCCCGGTGCTGGAGATATTGGTGCCGTTAATTTTAGCACCGATATCTCCCCACTGTTAGAAGGCCGGACCTTACAGCCTAGCGTCATCGCTGAACTGTGAGGAACGCCCCCCCCCCCCGACACTATAGATCTATGGAAGAGTAGTGTCATTCAGCTTTTAGCAGTATATAATACCTGCAAAACCAGAAGTTACAGCAGTGGGGATGGGGAGTGCATGCAGCTGCTCCAATTTAATTAATAGGACTGGTGCTACTGTTCCCAGAATCCATCGCTATACAGTAGATGGGCTGCAGCACTGTTACTTGAATAGGAGCAGCTGCATGCGCTCCCCGTCCACCGGTATAACTTTTGGCGCCCCGGGGGCTGCCGAAACAGCTGATCTGTGTGGGGACCGGATTTCAGACCCCACAGATCAGATGTTGATGACCCCTATCTTGCAATTTAAAAGGCTAAATTAACTGGCTAAACATGGTGATTTCATATAGTTTATTGTATTTGGAATGTATTGAAATTCAAGATATAAATATGTAACAAATATATTTGATGGATTACCTTCTTACTTAAAAAAAAAATCAGTAGAGGAATCACTTAGAATTGAGAGTTGTATTCAATGTGATAGATTCCTACATGGTATGAAGAAATTACTAACAATGGTGATGATAGTAGTCTGTGTGCTAGATTTATACATACAGTGCTGGCCAAAAGTATTGGCACCCCTGCAATTCTGTCAGATAATACTCAATTTCTTCCAGAAAATGATTGCAATCACAAATGCTTTGGTAATAATATCTTCATTTATTTTGCTTGCAATGAAAAAACACAAAAGAGAATGAAAAAAAAGTCAAATCATTGATCATTTTACACAAAACTCCAAAAATGGTCCGGACAAAAGTATTGGCACCCTCAGCCTAATACTTGGTAGCACAACCTTTAGACAAAATAACTGCGAACAACCGCTTCCGGTAACCATCAATGAGTTTCTTACAATGCTCTGCTGGAATTTTAGACCATTCTTCTTTGGCAAATTTCTCCAGGTCCCTGAGATTTGAAGGGTGCCTTCTCCAAACTGCCATTTTGAGATCTCTCCACAGGTGTTCTATGGGATTCAGGTCTGGACTCATTGCTGGCCACTTTAGAAGTCTCCAGTGCTTTCTCTCAAACCATTTTCTAGTGCTGTTTGAAGTGTGTTTTGGGTCATTGTCCTGCTGGAAGACCCATGACCTCTGAGGGAGACCCAGCTTTCTCACACTGGGCACTACATTATGCTGCAAAATTTGTTGGTAGTCTTCAGACTTCATAATGCCATGCACACGGTCAGGCAGTCCAGTGCCAGAGGCAGCAAAGCAACCCCAAAACATCAGGGAACCTCCGCCATATTTGACTGTAGGGACCGTGTTCTTTTCTTTGAAGGCCTCTTTTTTTTTCCTGTAAACTCTATGTTGATGCCTTTTCCCAAAAAGCTCTACTTTTCTTGGCCTGCCACTTCTGGGCTTAACAAGAACTGTCCCTGTGGTCTTCCATTTCCTTACTATGTTCCTCACAGTGGAAACTGACAGGTTAAATCTCTGAGACAACTTTTTGTATCTTTCCCCTGAACAACTATGTTGAACAATCTTTGTTTTCAGATCATTTGAGAGTTGTTTTGAGGAGCCCATGATGCCACTCTTCAGAGGAGATTCAAATAGGAGTACAACTTGCAATTGGCCACCTTAAATACCTTTTCTCATGATTGGATACACCTGGCTATGAAGTTCAAAGCTCAGTGAGGTTACAAAACCAATTTTGTGCTTCAGTAAGTCAGTAAAAAGTAGTTAGGAGTATTCAAATCAATAAAATGATAAGGGTACCCAAATTTTTGCACCGGTCAAATTTTGGTTTAATGCATATTGCACATTTTCTGTTAGTACAATAAACCTCATTTCAATCCTGAAATATTACTGTGTCCATCAGTTATTAGATATATCAAATTGAAATGGCTGTTGCAAACACCCAAATATTTAGAACTAAAAATGATTAAGATTAATAGGGGTGCCCAAACTTTTTCATATGACTGTACCATGTGCAGGGCCAGGAAAAGGTGGTCATGTATCATGTTATGGGCCAAAAAAAAAGGGGTCGTGTATCGTGTGGTGGGCCAAAAAAAAGTGGTTGAATATCGTGTGGGGGCCAAAAAAAAGGTGGTGTTATACTATGTGGGGGCCAAATAAGGGGATTTTTTGATCTGCCAATGGCAACCATAGCCGGGTTAGGTATCCTTTTTTTTTTGGGGGGGGGGCGCCTTTCTATAGTTCGCCTCAGGCAGCATAGAGGCTAGGTTCATCCCTGCATGCAAGCTGCAAGGCACTTCATAGTTTACTCTTCTAACAACAGGCTGTCATTTCTGAGCTCAGTCAGGATTTCCTGTCAGGTGCTCTTTCCAAGAGTCTTTCAGAGCGGAAATGTATGTGCTTGCTCTAATTTTGAGAGGAAGTACAGGGATTCTCAGACTCCTGACTCTGCCACTCTTCTCCTTGTATCTTTAGTTTTGTTCCTTTCTCTACATCTGTAACCGGAAGCTTCTTCCTCAGAGAGCTGAAGTCTTGACTATCAAGACAGGAGAGAGAGACTTATATTTTGAGGATTGCCTAGATGGATGCATTGCAACAAACCTTCAGCTGTGTCTGTATGCATTAGACAAGCATATTTACATTCACTGACAACAAGCAGAGATCTTGAAATGGTGATGAAATAGAAGTCTCAATGATTGCGATTTTTTTTATTTTTTTTTTTTTTGCTAACACCAGAGCACCCCCTGCTTTTTGTTTCCTACTTTGCTTTTATTTGTTCTCTGGAGGCAAAAATTTGTGGAAAAAATGAATCTCTGATCACTGTGTGGAAACTGAGGCTCAAGAAACAGGCTCCGACCTGTGGTAATTGAGTGGGTTACACAAGGAAATCCTGCGCAGTTACCAGGTCTGAGGTCACACTCGAGAACACTCACAATGGGCGGAATGGCAGGGCTGTGAATTATGGAAATAACTGAGTGACATGGATGTGGAAATGCCTACAGACCCATATTGCAAACCATAAACTTTACATACAGCAGCTCAGCACACTGTCTCACACATAATATCCTTTGGCTTAGATACAGCAACTAAGAACACAGTATCACACATGATAGGCTTAGATAACCACGCTGAGCAGGCTTTATTATGCTTGATAGGATCAGGTATAGTAGCTCAGCAGACAGTATCACACATGAAAACCTTAAAGAGGTTGTCCAGGATAAAAAATTATTATGCCAGGGGAGGTAAAAAAAAAAAAAAAATCATACTCACCTGTACCCGGTGCCTCTCAGAAGGGTCCAGTACTGCTGCTCCCATGTTTTCTTGCAGCAGAAGTCCTCGCTGGCTGTGATATCCTGGGTTCTTTTTCTTGGGTCGCTGATTGGCCTCAGCGGTCACGTGACCTATGAAGCCAATCAGTGTCATAAGGAAAGGACCTGGGGACGTCACGTGTGGCCTCAGTACAGTACGAAAATGAACAAATGAAAGTCAGACATTGCTTTTCAACCATGCTTCAACAGAATTTTTTTAAAAAGAAAACTCAGAAACAGGCCTGGACAGAAATGATGGTACCCCAGAAAATAATGTGACCAAAGGGACATGTTAAATCAAGGTGTGTCCACTAATTAGCATCACAGGTGTCTACAATCTTGTAATACTCACTGTACTGTTTGGTGACATGGTGAGTACCACACTCAACATGGACCAGAGGAAGCGAAGGAAAGAGTTGTCTCAGGAGCTTAGAAAGAAAATTATAGACAAGCATGATAAAGGTAAAGATTATAAGACCATCTCCAAGCAGCTTGATGTTCCTGTGACTACAGCTGCACATATTATTCAGAAATTTAAGATCCATGGGACTGTAGCCAACCTCCCTGGACGTGGCCGCAGGAGCAAAATTGATGACAAATCAAAGAGAAGGATAATCCGAATGGTAACAAAAGAGCCCAGAAAAACTTCTAAAGATATTAAAAGTGAACTTCAAGCTGAAGGAACATCAGTGTCAGATCGCACCATCCGTCATTGTTTGAGCCAAAGTGGACTTCATGGCTAGATGACCAAGGAGGACACCATTGTTGAAAACAAATCATAAAAAAAACAGACTGGAATTTGACAAACTACATGTTGACAATCCACAAAGCTTCTGGGGGAATGTCCTATGGACAGATTAGACAAAAATCTAAATTTTTGGCAAGGCACATCAGCTCTATGTTCACAGATGGAAAAATGAAGCATATCTTGAAAAGAACACTGTCCCTATTGTGAAACATGGAGGAGTCTCTGTTATGTTCTGGGGCTGCTTTGCTGCATCTGGCACAGGGTCTCTTGAATCTATGCAGGGTACAATGAAATCTCAAGACTATCAAGGGATTCTAGAGAGAAATGTGCTACCCAAATCACATAAAATAGATACACACATGGACAAAATTGTTGGTACCCCTCGTTTAATGAAAGAAAAATCCACAATGGTCACAGAAATAACTTGAATCTGACAAAAGTAATAATATATAAAAATTCTATGAAAATGAACAAATGAAAGTCAGACATTGCTTTTCAGCCATGCTTCAACAGAATTTTTTAAAAAAGAAAACTCATGAAACAGGCCTGGACAGGAATGATGGTACCCTTAACTTAATATTTTGTTGCACAACCTTTTGAGGAAATCACTGCAATCAAACAATTCCTGTAACTGTCAATGAGACTTCTGCACCTCTGAACAGGTATTTTGGCCCACTCCTCATGAGCAAACTGCTCCAGTTGTCTCGGGTTTGAAGGGTACCTTTTCCAGACGGCATGTTTCAGCTCCTTCCAAAGATGCTCAATAGGATTTAGGTCAGGGCTCATAGAAGGCCACTGCAGAATAGTCCAATGTTTTCCTCTTAGCCATTCTTGGGTGTTTTTAGCTGTGTGTTTTGAGTCATTATCCTGTTGCAAGACCCATGACCTGCGACTGAGACCAAGCTTTCTGACACTGGGCAGCACATTTCTCTCTAGAATCCCTTGATAGTCTTGAGATTTCATTGTACCCTGCATAGATTCAAGAGACCCTGTGCCAGATGCAGCAAAGTAGCCCTAGAGCATAAGAGACTCCTCCATGTTTCACAATAGGGACAGTGTTCTTTTCAAGATATGCTTCATTTTTCCGTCTGTGAACATAGAGCTGATGTGCCTTGCCAAAAATTTCGATTTTTGTCTCATCTGTCCATAGGACATTCCCCAGAAGCTTTGTGGCTTGTCAACATGTAGTTTGTCAAATTCTAGTCTGTTTTTTTTATGATTTGTTTTCAACAATGGTGTCCTCCTTGGTCATCTAGCCATGAAGTCCACTTTGGCTCAAACAATGACGGATGGTATGATCTGACACTGATGTTCCTTGAGCTTGAAGTTCACCTTTGATCTCTTTAGAAGTTTTTCTGGGCTCTTTTGTTACCATTCATATTATCCTTCTCTTTGATTTGTCATCAATTTTCCTCCTGCGGCCACGTCCAGGGAGGTTGGCTACAGTCCCATGGATCTTAAATTTCTGAATAATATGTGCAACTGTAGTCACAGAAACATCAAGCTGCTTGGAGATGGTCTTATAACATTTACCTTTACCTTTAACATGCTTGTCTATAATTTTCTTTCTAAGCTCCTGAGACAACTCTTTCCTTCGCTTCCTCTGGTCCATGTTGAGTGTGGTACTCACCATGTCACCATACAGCACAGTGAGTATCTGTAGCCCTATATACAGGCCCACTGACTGATTACAAGATTGTAGACACCTGTGATACTAATTAGTGGACACACCTTGTTTTAACATGTCCCTTTGGTCACATTATTTTCAGGCCTGTTTTATGAGTTTTCTTTTTTAAAAAAATTCTGTTGACGCATGGTTGAAAAGCAATGTCTGACTTTCATTTTTTCATTTTCATAGAATTTTTATATATGTATTACTTTTGTCAGATTCAAGTTATTTCTTTGACCTTTAACCATTGTGGGTTTTTCTTTCATTAAACGAGGGGTAACAATAATTTTGTCCACGTGTGTATGTGGATCCAAGGCCTGCAGAAAATATTGCACGTGATAGTCTTAGATATCCAAGCTCAGCAGACAGTATCACACATGATAGGCTTAGATACATAGTAGAACACATCATAGACATGGATACATCTGCTGTTTCCAGAGTTTGTCTCCGGATTGGTGCATATTACACACCATGTAAAGACTTGGGAACATATGACTATACCACTATTACTCTATGCCTTTGCTTTGGCACAGTCTTGTCATCACTTTCCTGCCAGCCCGACCAAAGTTCTGTTTGCAGCTTAAAAGTTGTTCCCTAATCTGCAGCACAGCAGCTTCATGAGTAACTTAGTGGCTGCACAGTTGGAGTGATTTAAAGTACAATTTGCTGGACACGTTTGTAGCATATTAAACCTGTTTGAAATGGTTGGTTGTACAGGAGAGATGGAGCGATCCTCCCCGGGCAGGAGTAGACTCTGTTTCAGCTCTTCATCTAGGTTCTGCAGCGCTGGCACTGTGGAATTAATAAGGGAGCTGATTAAGCACGTTCAATGCCAATTGTGTAGTGTGACAAAGAAAATAGTCACACAGCTCTTTATTGTGTTACTGTAATACTTAACTCCTCAGCTGCCAGTTTCCAGAGCAGAATCCTGAACTATTACATGTGAGGATAAGCTGTAATGCAACTGCAGCAAAAGCATCAAACTTGTGTCCGATTTTGAAAAGTTATTGATGTCATCACTGCTTTCCAGTAAATCCATTCCCAGTGATGTCACTACTGATCTCTAGTGACAAGATAGGTTTTATTCTCTTTGACATCACTGCTGCTCTCTAATAACTCAGTAGGCTACATTCATAGTGCTTTTGCTGCCACTCTCTACGGAATGGATTTTCTGCATTCTCAGTGATGTCACCACTGATCTCTAGTGTATAGAAAGGCTGCATTCCAAGTGATGTCATCACTGATCTTTGGTGGTTGAATAGGTTGCATTTTCAGTGAAGTTACTGCTGCTCTCTAATAATGGAATAGGCTACATTCACAATGAAGTCACTATCACTCCCTAGTGAATGGATAGGCTACATTCTCAGTGATGTCACTGCTGCTCTCTAGTAAATGGATAGGCTGCATTCTAAGTGATGTCACTGCTGCTTTCTAGTGAATGGATAGGCTGCCATCTTCTTTGATGTCACTGCTGCTCTCTGGTGAATGCATAGGCTGCATTCTCTGTGATGTCACTGCTGCTCTCTGGTGAATGGATGGGCTGTGTTCCCAGTGATGTCACTGTTGCTTTCTAGTAGTGAAGTTACATAAGTCAGTTTATGATGACCTCTGGTGACTCTCTCAGGGGCTGTGTGGCTGCTCGTGTCCCACTTTGTTCTTTGTGTCTGTGGTATAAGCATTAGTCAGGTTATTGATCAGCACATCAAGGTGATAAAGCACGCTCACTACTACAGTCAATTATAAGCGATTGATCCATAGGTATCCTGCTCCATGAATTGTCTTCAGGAAGGGGAACAAAATTCTGGACAGGGCATCCTACAACCCTGATTCTTTGGAGTTCAGCAATATTCCTCAAAAATATAAAAGGATTTTTTTAGACGTAATGACCATTGAACATTGAATCAATAATCCTCATTATGCGTACCGTCCCTTTAAGTTCTACATCAGGGCTGGAATTGTATCCTATGTGCGTATATTTTTTGGAGTAGATGCCAAACAATCATAATTTGCTTCACTATTGTTCAGTGACAGCTATGCAATGTATCTATAGGGACATCACAGGTGAAGTAGGGACATTTTATCATTGCGGTGTGGGGAGGATGTTGCTGCTCCTTATTCCATACAGAACTCTGGTTTCCTGCCTTCGATATGGAGTCTATAAACTCCAGTTGTTAGGGTTAGCTTGTCTGTTGCCTGGCAACCATGACAAGGAAAATAGATTTCCCTTTACCGCTGCTAGAAGGATTTGTTGTAACTAGGGGTTGCTGGTAATGTGAGATTACATTACTACATGTTCTTTGCTGTACCTGTAATATCTATTCCATTTATGAGAGAGTGGGAACAGATAGGGACTTGTGTGAGCATTTGAGGCATCCTGTGAATTGTTAGAGAAATGGAAGAATAGTTACCTCTAGAACTGGAGAGATACAGAGATGGATCTTTTGCCGAGGGGACTCATACTAGTTGTAATTATGGATTGTCTTTATTTACACTTTGTTCACTTTAGTTTTTCCATATTGCGTTGTCAGTTCTTCATTTCTGTATTTTTGTTAAAGGACTATTTTAAAAGAACAAATATGTGCATGTAACTATGCAAAAAATGGAATGTGCGTTTATAAATTCAAATCTATTGATTTCTGTGGGCTAAAAATGGTATCTACAGGTGCATCTCAATAATTTAGAATATCTTTGAAGCGTTGATTTATTTCAGTAATTAAAAAAGTGACCTCCTATATTTTCTAGATTCTTTACACACAGAGTGTTCTATTTCAAGTGTTTTATTTCTGTAAATGTTGATTATGGATTACAACCCAAATGTAAGAAAATCTGAATATTGTAAAAAAGTTCAGTATTGTAAATTCAGTGTGTCACCTGCCAAGGTTTCCTAAGCCTTTAAATGGTCCCTCAGTCTGGTTCAGTAGGACACACAATCATGGAAGACACTGATTATGAATTGTATTACTGAAATGAATGAACGTTTCAAAGATATTCTAATTTATTGAGATGCACCTGTATATGGGTCTGTTCAATCATGGTATGTATATATAAAAAATGTCGTGGGTATAAAAAAAAAAAAAGTGACTAAGGCCGGGGCCCCAAGTGGCGTAAACGCCGTGGAAAAAACTGCAGCGTTTTATAGTCTCTGGAAAGTGGATGGGATTCTAGCCAATCCCGTGCACACATTGCAGGAAACTCCGCGCAGCAGAGACGCTATGATTTCCAAAACCGTCTCGGTTTTGGAAATCGTAGTATGTCAATTATACCTATGGAAACGCTGACGGTTTCCCTATAGGTATAATTGAAGTAGAAAGTCTGCAGAGGAAATGTCTGCGGACTTTCTGTGAAAACCTCTGCGGGAAAAACCGTGATGTGTTGCCACCGCAGTTTTTCCAGCAGCGCTTTTTTGCTGCGGACCGCTATGTGGAGCTTTAGCCTAAAACGGTATTGACAACAATCTATTATTGAAAAAACAACATTAATCCGTAATACGCAAGTGTGAATGAGACCTAATATTGTGCAGTGAACCAGAGGCTGCAGTCATAGCTGTCAGTGTAATTCAGTATAAAGGCTGATAATTGACAATATAAGAAGGTCAGAAGCAGCAATTCTTGGTGATCTGTGTCTGTCTACCATTCATCGCTTATGTAGTGACTGCTACTGCTTTATAATGGCAACTCCTTTATCATCTGTCTGTTAAACTCATTATTTCTGAGCGCCGGCCGCGAATTCAAGGCTGCTGCCTCACTGACTGTTTACCCGCCAATCGCTCAAGCCTCCTTTTCTACTTTGTTGTTTTAAAAGCCGCCGCAACAGGATTGATAAGTTCCCTAGCACAG
The DNA here is from genome assembly GCA_947044405.1 of Leptodactylus fallax. Taxonomy (NCBI): domain Eukaryota; kingdom Metazoa; phylum Chordata; class Amphibia; order Anura; family Leptodactylidae; genus Leptodactylus; species Leptodactylus fallax. The sequence continues at coordinate 4,625,327 of CAMRHE010000143.1, forward strand.
ATAGCCGGGTATTATTACCTCGCCAGCTCATCCTGCAATGCCGCAGAACTGTCTCAAGTGCCTTGTGGATAAGGACGGGCTCTTCAGTAACGCATTCATCTCTCAGGTGCCAAATACGAGGGAAAGTAAAGAAGACATATGTGCTACCAGCACAGTTTAGATACAGCAGCTCAGCAAATGTCACACATGATTAGCTTAGATACACAGCTCAGCAGACAGTATCACACGTGATATGCTTGCATATCACAGCTCAGAAGACAGTATTATATGATAGGCTTAGATACAGAAGCTCAGCAGACAGTATCACACATGATAGACTTAAATACAATATTAAACATTTAACATGGGAGGATTATATATAGCAGCTCCTCAGACAGTATCACTCATGATAGGCTTAGATATACTGCTCTACAGAATGTATTATACAAGAAAGGCTTAGAAAAATAATAACTACACATAATAGAGAACCTAAGGTATACTTGTCAGCTCAGGTGACTTCTCGGAGCAAGTTATCATGTCTCTATATGAGGAGCAACATTATATTAGCCATTATATGACTATTATTAGCATTTTTCACCAGTTTCCTGCATGCAGATTCTCAGTTTTTCTAGAACTAGTGGGTAGAGACTACAGTGCTGGCCAAAAAGTATTGGCACCTCTGCAATTCTGTCAGATAATACTCAATTTCTTCCAGAAAATGATTGCAATCACAAATGCTTTGGTAATAATATCTTCATTTAATTTGTCGTCAATGGAAAACCACAAAAAGAATTGTCAAAAAGCCAAATTGGATATAATTCCACACCAAACATAAAAAAGGGGGTGGACAAAAGTATTGGCACCCTTTGAAAAATCAGGTGATGTGTCTCTAATTTGTGTAATTAACAGCACCTGTTACTTACCTGTGGCACATAACAGGTGGTGGCAATAACTAAATCACACTTGTAGCCAGTTGAAATGGATTAAAGTTGACTCAACCTCTGTCCTGTGTCCTTGTGTGTACCACATTGAGCATGGAGAAAAGAAAGAAGACCAAAGAACTGTCTGAGGATTTGAGAAGCAAAATTGTGAGGAGGCATGAGCAATCTCAAGGCTACAAGTCCATCTCCAAAGATCTGAATGTTCCTGTGTCTACCGTGCGCAGTGTCATCAAGAAGTTTAAAGCCCATGGCACTGTGGCTAACCTCCCTAGATGTGGACGGAAAAGAAAAATTGACGAGAGATTTCAACGAAAGATTGTGCGGATGGTGGCTAAAGAACCTCGACTAACATCCAAACAAGTTCTAGCTGCCCTGCAGTCCGAGGGTACAACAGTGTCAACCCGTACTATCCGTCGGCGTCTGAATGAAAAGGGACTCTATGGTAGGATACCCAGGAAGACCCAACTTCTGACCCAGAGACATAAAAAAGCCAGGCTGGAGTTTGCCAAAACTTACCTGAGAAAGCCAAAAACTTTTTGGAAGAATGTTCTCTGGTCAGATGAGACAAAAGTAGAGCTTTTTGGGAAAAGGCATCAACATAGAGTTTACAGGAAAAAAAAAAGAGGCCTTCAAAGAAAAGAACACGGTCCCTACAGTCAAACATGGCGGAGGTTCCCTGATGTTTTGGGGTTGCTTTGCTGCCTCTGGCACTGGACTGCTTGACCGTGTGCATGGCATTATGAAGTCTGAAGACTACCAACAAATTTTACAGCATAATGTAGGGCCCAGTGTGAGAAAGCTGGGTCTCCCTCAGAGGTCATGAGTCTTCCAGCAGGACAATGACCCAAAACACACTTCAAAAAGCACTAGAAAATGGTTTGAGAGAAAGCACTGGAGACTTCTAAAGTGGCCAGCAATGAGTCCAGACCTGAATCCCATAGAACACCTGTGGAGAGATCTCAAAATGGCAGTTTGGAGAAGGCACCCTTCAAATCTCAGGGACCTGGAGAAATTTGCCAAAGAAGAATGGTCTAAAATTCCAGCAGAACATTGTAAGAAACTCATTGATGGTTACCGGAAGCGGTTGTTCGCAGTTAATTTGTCTAAAGGTTGTGCTACCAAGTATTAGGCTGAGGGTGCCAATACTTTTGTCCGGCCCATTTTTGGAGTTTTGTGTAAAATGATCAATGATTTGACTTTTTTTTTCATTCTCTTTTGTGTTTTTTCATTGCAAGCAAAATAAATGAAGAGATTATTACCAAAGCATTTGTGATTGCAATCATTTTCTGGAAGAAATTGAGTATTATCTGACAGAATTGCAGGGGTGCCAATACTTTTGGCCAGCACTGTATATGCTATGATGTCTACGTCATACGTTGCACATAGAGAACAAATCCTGACTCGTGTATCTCTCTGTAACACATCCTTATAAGTAAAAGCAGCATGGAGGATATTATACTGCAGTACTGAGCAGTTTATCTGTGAATTGAGTGGTTGGGTAGATTATGTAAATATTTTTATTTTTTTGTAGGAGAAGAAAAACTGTGCAACCTATTGGAAGTTAGTTCTCTATAAGTCAGTGTTCTAGATATAAGCCAAACCAGGAAATCTCTTCCAAAAGAAAAAGACACCCTTCCATAGACAGCTGTTTTGGGGTTCTTGCCCCTCGTCAGTGCAGAGCAAGGTTCTGGTTGGCTAGGTGAGCTGTGAAATGAGACCAGAAATCAGTGACGCTAGGTTCACATAGGTTCACTTAGCTTGAGGACCAAAAATAATGGAAACCCTATCTGCTTAAAAAGTGGTTACATGCGGAAACCCGTGGACCCCATAGACTGTAATGGGGTCCGCTGGGATTCCGCCTCGGTTTCTGCCGATTTCATACTGAAATTGGCACAGAGGAAAGTCCTGCTTACAGGAATTTTTTTATCCGCCGATTTTAAGCGAAATCTGTGGTGGAGTCTCATACGGAAATTCCAACGCAGATGTAAACCTAGCCTTACTATACTGCACTAGCATCTGTGTGTGCTTTTTGTCTCTTTGTAGCAGTACCTTCTTCTCCCTTCTACCTAGTCTTCCATAGGCTGCACATGTAACCCAATCCTTCTGTGAGCTGCTAACCACTCTTCCTTGAAGATGGATTTAGCTGTGAATTGTAAGTGAGTGAGCAAGGTAGGGAGGCGGTAGAGTGAGAGAGGAGTATTCCTCTCAACCATCCCGGGATAATCCTGTATTCTGGGGGCTGTCCTGCAAGGTAAGAGTTATGTCCTGACTCCTCCAGACACAGCTAAGTTGAATACAATGAAGCACATTCAGGGGGATAATATAATGTGGTGGCATATTCAGGAAGATACAATGTGTGGAGACACTGCAATATGGAGGCCATATTAAAAAGGACATTACACTTTGAGGGCCATATTGAGATATTATACTGTGGAGGTTGTATTAATTTGTGGGGTTTGCAATACCAAAAGTTTGTCCCTCTTTCATTGAAAGTTTGGAGGTATAATAACATGTATTACAAAATTACTTAGCTTCACCTGTATTATTCATTTATGACAAAAAAAACTTGAAAGGACAATTAATATCTCAGCATGAATCCAACATCAGTGAAAATGTAAGAGGATATAGGATTCCCTTCGCCTGGGTACCATATTTCTTCAATATGCCTCACCCGTCTTTCCCCAATGGTTGATGTTGGAACTCCTCCATACACAAATAGTCAACAAACAAGGTAGTCAGCCAAGCTGCCAAATTTTGACGGATTGACTTTACTCTTACATGTGTGGCCACCCTTTAGATCCTCAGTCCCTGAAAACTACTTAAAAGTTTTTGAATAGATAGTGATGCTAGGTACATTAATAATAATGATACATTTTGTGGGATTATATCATACATTTGCTGGTGATGGAAGATTACGTAACTGGACAGATGGTGCACCTTGATACCTGCATGTGTCCGCTGGTTGCTGAATTCCTCCGGATGCCTGCATATTATTGCTGCCTGCATTGTGAGCTGCTGTGAAAGCCTCTGAAGATGATGGATTGGGACTTCAGTACAGATACGAATCCTCAGGAGAGAATCTTCCTTTCTCCAGTGAATGGCGCAGAAATGATGGAAATTACTGGCTGCCCGGCTGTACACATAACTGTCTGAGGAGATCATCTTGTAGAGGTCATTTGCAAATTATAAATTCCCTGATGGTGTTAGAGCACAGAGAACCAAACTATCCAGAGGACGTTTATTCATACATTACATTGTGTCCCTGGTATATTCTCAGATCTGTCCCTGAGGGTTAAAAAAGGAATTCTGTAACAAAGCCATGTTTGTAGAATCTACACGCACATACATTAGAGAGAGACACTGGGGTTTGTATGTCTATGCCACTTGGGTGATCCTATGGCTACAGCTCCAATTTATGTCATAGACTGATATATTCAGCTGAGAATGATGTCATAGAGATACTATGTTAAGCTATAATTATCTCATATCGTCATATTATCTGCTGAGACTGATGCCTTTGTAATTAATATTACCTCAGAAATTAGATCATAGCATTAATAGGACATTTCTTCCAAACATGATGTCATAGCTTTTTTCTGTCTTCCAAAAACATTCCATACCTGTCTAGAGGTTCTATTGTGGAGGCACTGTGTGTAGATGGCTGTATATTATGCAAGAAACAAGCATATCTACCCCTAGAAAAAAATATTTTCTTATATCTCTATCATTTGGCATACAATGGTACAGAGGACAATTGTTATTGCCTGTTGGTCAGAGGCATATGAACGTAATCTAGGGCTCAATAGCTGTGGGTCCCATTTTTATGAAGCTGTTTTTCTGGGGCTAGTAGAAATTTTTGTGCGTTTAAAGGGGTTGTACCACAAAGAAATCTTAAACACAGGATAGGAGATAAGTGTCAGATTACTGGGGCATCTAACTGCTGGGACCCCAGTGGTCAGGAGAACAGAGACCAGAAAGTTCTGTTGAATGTGAATGGAGCGCTAGTGTGCATGGGTGTCCATTGTTTGAGTCTTAAGGAGCATTTTGGGTAATTTCAGGTCCCTGTTTTCCTGGAGGTCCCAGCAGTCAGGCCCCCAAAGATCTGAAAATTATTCCCTATACTGTGAAAGTGTCATGTGTCGCTCAACCCCTTTAACCCTAATCTGTAAACTTTACAACCAGATAAGTTAATGTCGGCTCACTGGCTTCCTATGTGCACTTAAATGGTCACTAACTTTTCAGACAACGTAGTCTCATTTCATAGAGAATGTGATTCTGGACTAAAATGCGATGCACTTTAATTAAAAATGTTGCTGCTTTCTTCCTTAAAAACTTCTCTAAAGTTCCTGCCTCTAGGTGTCTCCCTTCTAGCTAATTTGCAGAAGCAAGATGGATCACAAGTGAATGGAGAGGTGCTCTTCCCTTTCAAATTGTAAATGCAGATGGGAAGGGTTGATTTTCCTCACAGCACCTTTGCAAACTGCTTTGTGCAAAGTTCTGAAGATTCTGTAAATCTCACAGTTTACAATGTAAGAAAAATCTTCTGTGTACTTGTATCTACTTCTCGCTGCTTGTGTGATTACAGATGGGATATTATTCACAGACAGCGAGCAGCTTTCCTGACTGGGCTCATAGATTGTTTGTTTGTTTTTTTTTTCTTGTGTCTTAGGCCTGGTTCACATCTGTGTTCGGGTTTCCGTTCCGGGGAGTCCGCTTGGGGACCCCCTGAACGGAAACCTATACGCATAAAAAAGCGGTTTACCTGGGACTATAGACTATAATGGGGTCCGTGTGGTTTCTGCTCGGTTTCCGCACGAAGCCGGTTTCTGCGGAAACCACACGGACCCCATTATAGTCTATGGGGTCTGCGGGTTTGCCAGGTAAACCGCTTTTTTATGCGTATAGGTTTCCGTTCGGGGGGTCCCCAAGCAGACTCCCCGAACGGAAACCCGAACGCAGATGTGAACCGGGCCTTAGCTGCTTGGCTGCATGTATTTGCCATGTATGTGCCCTGTATTTGCAGTACAGTGTTCCTGGATCTCCTATATTATGGTCACTATTATGGTCATATTATGGGCTTCTCTCAGCGGTTTGTTTGCTATTGTATAGTTACTCCTGGCAGGACAATAATGGGGATATTAGCAGCAGAAAAAATGATGCGAAACCATGTATGAAGGCTGACGCTAGGTTCACACTAGCGTTTGGGTTTCCGTTTCTCCATTACTCTTGGGGACCGGAAAAAGGGAAACCCTATCCACTTAAAAAGTGGTTACCCTTGGAAAACGGCGCACCCCATAGACTATAATGGGGTCCACTGGGATTTTGCCTAGTTTCCTTCCTGCTTGCAGGACTTTTCTCTCCACATATTTTAAGCAAAATGGGGGACAGTGTACTCGGACGGTCACGCAACTCTAGTGTGACCGCAGCCTTATTCAGACATAGAACAGAGTGCCCAAAAAGACCCTGCATATATTTCAGATTTTCATGAAAACTCAGGTAACCTTTAAGCCTTATTCACATGGTGTGTTCTGTCCATGAAACTTGGTCTGTGTGTGGGCCTTATTTCCTGAACTGACCACAGGCGTGTTAATGGAAGTCACTGCATCATTGTGAGTTATGATGTAGTGAGCTTCTGAATGTCCGGATCACTTCTATATTAAATTCACGGCTTTATGTCAGTTCACTAAAGTAGTGCACTGGCCATTCAAGAGCCCACTACATCATAACTCAATATGATACAATGACTTTCATTCACACGCCCATGATGATGTGGATAAGCCCTTACATGATGGCAGGTCCATCATAATCTGGCAATACAGCAGATTAATCGCAAAGGAAATATTTGATATCGAGTAAGATTTAAACATTTGGGATCTATGATCAGAAACTTCTCATTAGAGAAAATGATGGATTTGCTATATCTGCTTTGTACCCACAAATACAGGTTAAGTCCTTTACTGGGACCAAGGCCAAAGTTTCAGTTGAATATCTTTAACCCTGATCATCATATCCTTTTCATGTGTGTGACGTTGTGCACCATTTGTATTTTATCCCCTTAAGGCTAAGGCTCCATGGAGCGAAACGCAGCGAAAATGCTTTGTGTTTTTTCCCACAGCATTTTTCATTGAGGTTTTTTTTGTGTTTATCTCTGTATTTTTTTGTTACCCTATTAAATATATAGCAAAAATGCTTGCAATCCTACAGCTAAAATTAACATGTTTTTAACATGTGTTTTGAAAATGCCATTTTTTTTTCCGCAATGTGCTGATAAGAATAACGAAATCTCATTCACTTTGTTGGTACTGTAAAATGCTGCATTTTTTGCGCTGCATTTCCGCAACATGGGGTTTTAGCCTAAGTCTAAGATCCAGAGGCGTTGCTAGTGGTTCAGCACAGGGGGGGCAAACATGTCCAAGTGGGCCCCCAACTTGGACATGTTCGTATACCGATATTATCACTATACGGTGAGCATATAGTGGTATATAGCGGCTCTACACAGGGCTCTGCAGATGATTTAGGTGAATACAGGGCAGTAACATTTAGTGACTTACAGGTGACGTCTCTTACTAATCGTTCACATTCCCCGTCTCTTTCATCTGGACGGCCATTACCACTTCTTCCAGTCTCTGTAAAGTTTGCAACACATACAATTTTGGCTCCTCAGTTTTCCAGGCATCTGACCCACATTGTCCTCACCTACACCCCCATCCTGCTGCTACCCCCAATTATAAAAAACCCCATAATGAATAATACCCCCAAGTGCATCTTTAAATTAATAACTTCCCTGTGCACCCCTTTAAATAATGCCCCTTATTAATAATGCCCCAGGTGTTTCCTAATTAAAAAAGAAAAAAAAAAGGGAAAAAAAAATTATTGGGGTTCCAATTCCCGGGATTCCCAGGATCAGCTGTTTGAATGAACCTTGGTATATGTATAAGCGCCGTGACCGCTTCTCTGTTTACATAGCGGCCATGAAAATGTAACTACAGCCTCGTCCTATACACATCTATGTGACAAGGCTGGAATGACATCACACGGTCACTATAAACAGACAGTGTGTGATATAAACAGGCGCCATAGCCCCTTCATACAGCTGATCAGTGGGGAATCACTTATCTCTTATTGATGTTTTTTTCTGAGGATAGATCATCAATAAAAATGAGCTGGAAAGTGCCTTAAGGTTAAGGCCCTATGTGGCATCCTGCAGCAAAAAATAGCTGCAGGAAAAACCACGGTGGTGAAGTATTGTGGTTTTTCCTGCAGCACTTTGCACAGAAAGTTTGCAGAGGTTTCCTCTGGGGACTTTCTGTTTCAATTATATCTATAGGGAAAACGCTGGCATTTCCGTAGGTATAATTGACATGCTGCGATTTCCAAAACTGTGACTATTTTTGAAATCACAGCATATTCAATACGCATATTTTACTGCAAAGTGGGGATGGGATGTGGGCTCCATGTGACGAAAACCCACAGAAAAAAAACATGGCATTCTAGCAATGCCGTTGCGGTTTTGGAAATTGCAGCTTGTCAATTATACCTATGGGAACACTGGCGGTTTCCATATAGGTGTATTGAAAACAGAAAGTCCACAGGGGAAACCTCTGTGGACCTTCTGTGAAAAGCGCTGCGGGAAAAACCCACTATGTTACTGCCGCGTTTTTTTCCTGCAGCGCTTTTTTGCTGCAGCCCGCTATGTGGGGCCTTAGTCTTAATAATGCCCAAGTGCCACTTTACTTAAATTAATTGACCCTTATATTATGCCCCTGATTCCCCCTGACATAAATACTGCACCTTTAATGACCCCTTATATCAATGACCACCCCCTTATGTTCATAATGCCTCCTAATATAAATGATGCCCCCTAATGGCCCCTTATATAAATAACCTCCCCCCTTATATGCATAATACCCCGTAATAACCCTTATATAAATGACCCCCCATCGTCATAAAGCCTCCCTTTATAGCTATATTTCCCCCTCCTAACCACCCCTTACACTAATAATATACCCACAACTGTGCTAAAAAAAAAAAAAAAAAAAAGTCATCCCTGTACACGCACAGGACATCTGTGTCTGAGCGCAGGCAGCGTGATGTTGTGACGTCATTGGGCTGCATGTGCGTAGAAACAGACATCCGTCTGTGGTCTCGGCGTCTTGTAAACCGCAGGCCTGTATTGGCTTGCGGATTACAATACTGTTAATTTGCAGGATACATTTTAACTACTTAGAAATAAAGGATGTATTAATGGCGGCCCCGGGGTGGGCCCCAAAGATTCAGTGGGCCCAGGCAGCAGCCCCCTCTGCCCCCCTGCTTGCTGCGCCTCTGCTAAGATCTCAGATAATGAAAAGCAACTAAAAAATAAAGTGGAAAAAAATTAAGTGAGAATGCATGCCATTTTTTCCACAGCATTTTTCATTGAGATTTTGCTGTGTTTTTCTCTGCTTTCTTTTTTTCCCCCTGTTAAATCTATAGGGAGAACCCTTCAGTTTCCCCAGCTGAAATGGTTTTTAAAAAAGCAGCTTTTCCACCAATCTTTTTTCCCACAATGTGTGAATGAGAGTAACCAAAATCTCATTCACTTTGCTGGTACTGTTAAATGCAACATTTTTTCTACTGCGTTTCTGCAGCAGCCAGAAACACTAAATTTCCGCAATGTGAGGCCTTAAGCTAATCATAATGAAGTGGCAGATTTTAGACTCTCTGCGGTTGGTTGGTCGTACATAAATCTACAACAGTGTGTTCCACACGGCCAACCATGAACTAAAGTTGTTCAGAACCAAAATCTGTTGTGTTGGATTTTTTTCCATTGTCTGTCTGCTGTGATCTGTGGTGTTCTGGCTAGACTGGCAGACCTGTGGGAGATTTTTGTATTGTGGGCATGTGTTTGTACCACTAACACACCTACAAACTGTCCGTCATTTCCTCTTTCCAGCACTTCAGAAGGATTGAAAAACTTTCATCTGTTAGTTTTCCAAGTGACAAGGATAGTCAAATGCTGTTTGGGAGGTTTGTGGATGTTCATCACTGGATGTTCATGTGTTTGGTACTGTTGTTCATATGACCAACCAGCCAACCCCAGTTCTTTTCAGACGAGCAATGGCATTCTAAAATGTAATGTGTATGGCTAGCTTTAGCTTAAGACTGAATTTCCAGCACACTACTGTCCCAACATGTGAAAATCCAGTCTTAGGCCGAAGCCCCACGTGGCGTAAATGCTACATCAAAAACCACAGCGTTTTACAGTCCCTGCAGAATGGATGGGATTCTAGCAAATCCCATCCACACATTGTAGAAAAATACGCGTAGTAGAAGTGCTGCAATTTCCAAAACCTTTGCTTTTTTTAAATCCCAGCATGTCAATTATACCTATGGAAATGCTGGCGGTTTCCCTATATGTCATGTCATTTGATGGAAACTACAACAAAACTGCATCATAACCTGCACATGTGAATGTTGCTTTATGGCTGGACACTTTCATTAGACAGATTATTAGACTCTTTAGTATAGGTCGATTGGTCATCAGTATCAAATCAGTGTAGATCCGACACCCAGCACCCTCACTGAGCTGCAATAGTACAAAACAGCCACTGGATTGTGTATGGGGCTGTCTTCTTCCAGCTCCCCACAATGTGCTGAAAACAGTTGATTAGTGGGGCTGCCGGACCGTCACAGATGGAAAATTGATGATCAGATCGGATCAATACTTGGACACCCCTTTAGTAATGTAGTGTATTAAATCAGGATTTTTATAGCTTTCATAGTATATTTAAAGGAAACCTGTCAGGTCTGTTTGTGACATGTGACACTAAACATTCCAAAGTTTCTTATGGAACGGTGGTTTAGTGTCTGAAATAGCCCTATTCTAAACCTGTCCATGCCCGCAGTTTAAAAGAAAAAATATCCAATAGGTCTATACTGTCTAGGTTGCTACAGCTAATGGTAGAGAGCAACTGATTTTTTTTCTCTCCAACCTGGTATGGCTGATTCTCCCTGCTAGAATGGCTGATAAAAGGGAGCAGTAGATAGGATTCGCCTGTCCTTACAGATACCCTTTCTGAATTCTGCAATGGAGAATAGAGAAGATAAACTATGGAGTTATGTCTCTGTAACCAGTTATGAGGTCCAGTTAGGTTGCATTCTTGTACATACTAGGACACAGTCACACATTTTGGTCAAGTTATTTTAGAAATTGTGGCAAAACCTATCAAGTGAATAAACCTGCATGGTGGTTTATCAAAAAGATAGGTGAACCTTCTAAATTGTTATTACACAGGCAGATATGGTCTAGACGGGTACCTGTTACAACACCTCATGTTGTAAGTGATAACAAAAGCAATAAATATTATTGACAATTTGAGTTAATAAAGAGCTCCAATGGGCTGGGCACATCTGATCTATGACTTCTCTATATTTCCCCTACCTGGTGTCTCCAATTGATGAGCGCAGGCAGTTATCTGCGTCTGCCATTGTCACTATCATACTTTATAAGAACAGAATTATTATTACCAAGTATACAAGAGGCACAGTAACCACAGCGCAAAGCCAGCCTTATTAACACACCAAACGCTTCATGTGCCACATGCCACCAGCAAACACATTCCTCTGACAGATAACTATATTTGTGGTACAAGTGATTTAGGAAGTTGCCATTGTCCATTACATATCAGTAGAAGGGCGAAGTAGAGCCTGTTGTTTACATAGGCAGGTCAACATCTTACATTGTATTTATTCTAGTTGAAAATTGTCCTGCATGTCTTTCCAGGCGATTGTAAAAGCTATATACCGCTTTATCACCAGTGGCTGACAGAAATTTATAGCGTGAATGATAAATATTCCTAGTGATGGGGCAGCTATCTATCTGTCACAACTGTTCATTTTTAGTGCCATTAAAAATAAACATTTTTAACACTTGTAAAATTGTTAATTAACAGTTTTGTTTTGTTTACATACGGTATATTCTCTAATCACCTTTTAGTGGTTACATATAGAATTACAGGCAGTAACTCAGTATGAGTAATTTATATATTCTACATAAAATAGTTGCATAAAAAATAACAATAACTGATATGTATTTGTGCTCTTTTGAGCTTATTTGCAAAAAAAATTGTGAGTTTTTTGCATTCTTACACCACTTTACTTTTGAAAAGTTTGTGCGAAAGTGTACGTGGTTTCCTGGCTAGTTGTCTATACAAATATTTATCAAAATATTTAAAAATGCTTTTTAAAAAGTCACAGAAATTTGTTTAAAATTTCACTCCAGCAAGGGGATGGCATAGAAAGTGGAGTAATATCTCAGGACAGAAGTTTGAGACTAAAATTTATTAAACATTGAACCAAATTTGATAAATTTGTCACAAATTATGGTAACAACAACTCCCGCAAAACTGACTTTAAAAATTCCCATCGTTATAAATTTCTCCCAGTGACTACATCCAGAGCCGTTTTAATACTTTAGTAGTGGGCCCTGTTCAAAAGTTTCATTAGTTAACCCCCCCCCCCCATAATTTAATGCCCCTCCCCCTTGGGGACCATAGATATATATAATATACTTTTTTTTTTTTTTTAACAAAGTTATACTCACCTAACCCAGTTCCCACGGTGCTTTATGTAGGCAATGGCTGTAGTGATGTCTGCAGCTTGACGCTTATCGCGCCTCCTGCCGCAGATGTCATCAACTGAATCCTGAATGGTGGAGCTGATAGTGCCATCCTCCACCTTAAGAGGCAGATCAAGTTGAAAATGGTGCTTACCACCTAGAACAGTGGGACAGCACCTGAAATACCTGCTTCCACCCATGCTATATTCATTATCATTTACGCCACAAAAGTAGCTGTAGCAGATTTGCACCTAGAGGAAGCACAGCTTCATCATGAATTAAGAGCGCCTTTGGTTAGTGCAGGGGCCAGTCTTGATGAATCCCTCCTACCCCCAGTGAGTCTACCAGCAGAATAGTTAGTGCAGCTGTGGAGTATGACACAAGATATAACACAGGGTCAGTACAGGATACATAATGTGTGTACACAGTGACTTTGCTGTTTATGTAGATACTTTCTATATGTAACCTGTATCATCAGGTTTCCTTTACTTGCTGCATAGTACAACATAAGGTCTTTCAGCAGGACATTCAACAGCACACACAGTCTTTCCTGTTCTTTCACCTTTTTCCTACCTTGTTTGTTTTTATCACAAACCTGCAAAGTTTCTTGGAGTCTCCACATTATGTAGAAGTCTGTCCTACAAAATTCTCTGACCACTTCAGCACATGTAGCTGCGTGTCCTTCATGTCAGACCACTTGCCAGTCTGACATTTTATTCATGAACCAAGCAGCTCAGTATGAACAGAGCTATAGGTCTCAAGAGAGGAGTGAATATTGCAGGAATTGTAGGAAGAAGCAGAAAATAGTGATGAGTTTGCTTGGTTAATAAATCCTGTGACGATTGCCTGTAACAGTGCTGCAGTCTGCAGGGCAGCTTGGTGAGCTTTGTATATGTAATTACTAATCTTTGCAGATTTTTTAAGACAAGACAATTTTTCAGTGAAAAGTCAGCGTGAGCGAGGGAAAGTTAATTTCACATGTGCTCTTCTGGTTTATATTGCAGGTTTAATTAAGTGTACTTTGGTGAGACGTCCCCCCACCATACTGTTCATTGCTATCTCAGTATTAGCTTTGAGAGAACGGCTTGGGTCATGTAGCGGAACTAATGTGCCAGTGTGGTAGGAGGCTGCCAGTAAGCTGAACAGCTGTCCTTTACACTTTTTCACACTGGGCTCCACGTAAAAGTAATAAAAATGGAAATCTGCATTCATGCAGCATCCTCCATGTGCAGGCTCCTCCTAGGACCCTTGCGGGGAGCCGGCGCGTCTTCATGTTCTCTTCACCTGTTGAGCCCGATGTGGCAAGAACAGTTTGAATTAACATATCGTATCATGTTGATGCCATTGGAGATGACGAGTCTGGAGACCCGAGCCTTTATAAATAGACATTTAATCTTTAATGTGGAGACTGAACATCTGCTCACATCAGAAATCTGCACAAGATCAGTCTGCACCTCTGGATCTGACCAAATAATAGCAGCTGGCAGCTAGAGCGGTTTTGTGCCAGCATGTTTACCTGCTCCTACTTTAAGGCTTTAGCTGTTGTTCTTCTCATAAGTTTCAATTAGTATGTAGCATTGAAGCTCAAAACTCCTGCACCCCCCCCCCCATTCTATAGGGTTGTGACTATCCTAAGGTGAATAAAATAGTGCCAAAATGTGAATGCCCCAACTCTGTTTTCTGATGCCTCTGGATAATGCCAAAATTCAAGTATTTCAATCAGTGGCATAACATAAGCCGCTGATGCAAAAGCTCAGTGTGCATCCTGTACGCAAATTCCCTTCATAACTGCCAGCCGCACCCCACCTATACATTTTAGCAGCATTTATATTTCCCCTCTCTTCTCTGTTTAGGCCCAGACCGCTGTGAAGACTTGTTCACAATATGTCTGTACACACAAGCTTCCCATTATTCTCATCCCCTGTTGGTGCCCCTCCACATAATAATCATGCCCTGTTTTGTGCCACTGCCTCCCCCACAGAATCCCTACTTGACTATATGGTGCTTTTCTCCTTTCTCACAGTGCAAGGCTGTGTATAATAAATTTTATTTAGGCTAGGTTTACATCTGTGCCGGGCTCTTCGTCATTTGGGTCCACCAGGGGACCCAAACGACATCGAGCCAGATCGATAAAACAGCTGTTACCCATGGACCCGATTGACTATAATGGGGTCTGTCGTTTTTATACTGAAAGCAGTGGAGAGAAAAGTCCTCCGTGCAGGACTTTTCTCTCCGCCAATTTCTATTGATGTGAACTTAGCCTTACCTGTCTACACCAATGCACCAGAGGGCAGGCATCATAAATTTACAATGCACAGACTGTCAGTTATAAAAGTAAATCAGAAAAAGACATTGAAAAAGTTTATCCAGCCCTAGTGGCTTCTGGGCCTGGTCACAGCTGTGACCTATGGGACCCCTGTAGTTACGCCAGTGGCCTCAATGCTACTCTGTATGAATTTTATAAATTAATGAATTTTATGTTAGCAATCCATAACTATGTTCTCATCTGCATCACAGTCTCCATTCAGCATCTGCCTGATGATGTCTGCAAAAATATGATGGACACTTGACAGACCCTTTGTGAAATAGTGGTGACACATCGCCATTACCGGTAGTATGAAAGAAAATTGGTGTTTCCATTCCATGACCTGCAAATGTATTCTGGTTGTTATGGGGAACTTCATGGCTATTGATATTGTAAACAATGTCACCATTGATATTGTATACATGGCCCTGTTATACAGAAAATCTTACATTATTATTGTTCAGTTATCCTGTACCAAATATAAAAAACATCTAATGGTGCAGCCTTCTTCCTCCAGTGCAGGGAGGACTGGACATCTTGAAGATCAGTCTGAGATATGATGTTGAGCTTCCAGTACAGATCATTGCAGATAATTTCATTGTATTCAGTATAATGGGAATATGCCTACCTATCATGGTGCCAGTGACGGTGCCTTGTGAATTAAGCACATCTTCCTGGCATTTATGTACATAGGGCAATCTATTCTAGCCCCTATCTGACATACATTTTGCCATCATTTATGCCACTTTTGTGGCATAAGTGATGATGAATACGGCATAGGTGATGGCCCTGCCCATGCGCCACCCACTTTCAGAAATTGGAAAACCTCAGTTGCAATTATTTTATGTCACAAAAATGGTGTAAACCGTTATGATACATCCCCCCATTGACTTCAAAATCACACAGTCAGTGGCCAGTGGTGGGGCTCCTGCCATGTGCAGCATCTTCAGTGTGTGTCCACCACCTTCCTCATTGAAATTAATTAGCTTTCACAGGTATTGAGAAGGGTATATTCACACAGTGCAGTAAAGTTTTGATTAAAAAAACACAGACATCAAAACTGCCACAGAAAAAAAAATGTAGTTAACCCACCCCATCTCCACCATATAAGGTCCACGCTGGATGTTGGCATATTCTTCCTTTCCTCATCAGTTGTACTGTAGGTTCCTGCTTAGACAATGTAATTATATTTGCGTTAGAATTGGATCCACAAGTGAGAGGCCTGGGATTTATGGCGTGCACATGGTGGTCCTGTCTGTAAGTAAACTTGTGACTCGCTATGAGGTTTGGAATTTAATTTCTTTGAATCATGAGCGGATATAAATTGAATTAATTCCCAATAATTACTCAGGTTTCTTTTCAGCAATTTGAATAATTTATGAATTTGTATTTTTAGATAAACTGCACATGAGTTACTGAGTGCGTGTTCTGCGGCGGAGACAGAAAATGGGTTAGTAAGTGAGTTGTGGCTAGATCATGGATGTGACTGCTGGGTGTCAGCTCAATCACTGTTTCTAGGAATAAGGAGAATCAGTCAGAATAATTTAGTGACATCACAGATTTACTGTCATGTCATGTGTTCTTCATGATGTCATTATGAGATGTAGAATCATTACTAATGCATAAGGCAATGCAAACAGAAAATCATTGCCATGAGCTGTGTGTTGTTGAGCTATATATCAAAGCCCTTTATGCATGATACTGTCTGCTGAGCCTCTGTATCTAAACTAATCATGTGTGATACTCTCTGCTAAGTCTATTATGGGTGATGCTATCTGTATTACACACAACAAGCTTAGATACAAAGGCTCAATCTCCTGGGCAGCTGGATCTCAGCTGTTCATCTGTGATACTGTCTGCCGAGTCAGTGTATCTATGCTGATCAGTATACTGTTTGCTTAGCTACTCTATCTAATCCTGTCATGTGT
The DNA here is from genome assembly GCA_947044405.1 of Leptodactylus fallax. NCBI lineage: Eukaryota > Metazoa > Chordata > Amphibia > Anura > Leptodactylidae > Leptodactylus > Leptodactylus fallax. The sequence goes on from CAMRHE010000143.1 coordinate 4,642,076, forward strand.
GATGCCAGTTTATATGCCAGTTATATGTGATACTGTCAGCTGTTCATCTCTGATAGGTCTGCTGAGCCACTGTATCTAAGCTGATCATGTATGATACTGGCTGCTGAGCTGCTCTGTCTAGTCCTGTCATGTGTGATGCCAGTGTATCTAAGGTGAACAACCATGTGTGATACTTTCTACTGAGCTGCTGTATGTTGCTCATCTGTCATACTGTCTATAGACCCATTGTATCTAAACTGATCATGTATGATACTGTCTGCTCAGCTGCTCCACCTAATCCTATTGTGTGTGATACTACAGCAATGAAAAGTTTGGGCACCCCATTAATCTTAATCATTTTAGTCTAAATATTTGGGTGTTTGCAACAGCCATTTCAATTTGATATATTTAATAACTGATGGACACAGTAATATTTCAGGATTGAAATGAGGTTTATTGTACTAACAGAAAATGTGCAATATGCATTAAACCAAAATTTGACCGGTGCAAAAATTTGGGTACCCTTATCATTTTATTGATTTGAATACCCAACTACTTTACTGACTTACTGAAGCACAAAATTGGTTTTGTAACCCACTGAGCTTGAACTCATAGCCAGGTGTACCAACATGAGAAAAGGTATTTAAGGTGGCCAATTGCAAGTTGTTCTCCTATTTGAATCTCCCTGAAGAGTGGCATCATGGGGTCCTCAAAACAACCTCAAATGATCTGAAAACAAAGATTGTTCAACATAGTTGTCAGGGGAAGGATACAAAAAGTTGCTCAGAGATTTAACCTGTCAGTTTCCACTGTGAGGAACATAGTAAGGAAATGGAAGACCACAGACACAGTTCTTGTTAAGCCCAGAAGTGGCAGGCCAAGAAAATATCAGAAAGGCAGAGAAGAAGAATGGTGAGAACAGCAAGGACAACCACAGACCACCCAAAGAGCTGCAGCACACTGCTGCAGATGGTGTCACGTGCACGGTCAACAAACAGCACACGCACAAGGAGAAGCTGTATGGGAGAGTGATGCGAAAGAAGCCGCTGAAAGCACGCCACAAACAGAGTCGCCTGAGGTATGCAAAAGCACATTGGAGAAGCCAGCCATTTGGAAGAAGGTCCTGTGGACTGATGAAACAAAGATTGAGTTGTTTGGCATACAAAAAGGCGAGCATGGCGCAAAAAACACAGCATCCAAGAAAAACACGCACCCACGTAAAAGGTGGAGGTCCACATGCGGGGCGTGTGGCCAATGCCGGCACGGGAATCTTGTTAAAGTGAGGGCCATGGATTCAACCAGTACAGCAGATCTGAGAATAATGTACAAGAATCAGTGACGAATGAAGACGCCGGGGAGGAAATTTCAGCAAAACAAGACCAAAACACAGCCCAAACACCAGGCACAGCAGAGGAACAATACAAGCTGGAATGGCCACCCAGCCCCAGACCGAATATCATTGAACATCTGTGGGATAATTGAAGCGGCGTCCAGCCGGCGACCATCAAACTTAACTGAACTGGAATTGTTTGTAAAGAGGAATGGTCAAAAAACCCACCAGGATCCAGGAACGATGAAAAGCCAGGAAGCGACAGAGGCTGTTATTTTGCAAAAGGAGGATCTACTAAAATTAATGTCACTTTTCTGTTGAGGTGCCCATACTTTGCACCGGTCAAATTTGGTTAATGCATATTGCACATTTTCTGTTAGTACAATAAACCCATTTCAACCTGAAATATTACTGTGTCCACAGTTATTAGATATATCAAATTGAAATGGCTGTTGCAAACACCCAAATATTTAGAACTAAAAATGATTAAGATTATAGGGGTGCCCAAACTTTTTCTATGACTGTATGTACAGTACCAATGTCTATTCCATTTGGTTCTGTCTGCTATGTCACCGTATCTCAGCTGAACATGTGCGATACTGTCAGCGGAGCTTTCTCTCTAATCCTAAAAAGTGTTTTAAGTCTGCAAAACTGTGTATCTAAGCCTATCGTGTGATAGTATGATAAATTTCTCAATGCACAGTTTTCAACATAAAAGTTGGAGACTGTGACAAATATAATACTCAAATGTTTTACATTGGTGGTTATGACAGAAGTATAAATGTGATATATAGCCAATATCTTAAATGGAGGGACCCTTTTCCCACTCACATTATACTTTTCTAAGGCTACATGCGCACAAATCTGTGCATTTATGGGTTCATGGGAAAGCAGCACAGACAGCACAAGGATGGACCCACTCATTTCATGTAGTGAGTCCGGACCGCAAAATGGACAGGAATAGGACCTGTCCTGAGCCCCTGCTACCTCTTGTGTCACTCCATCTACCTCATAGATTGTAAGCTCTTGCAAGCAGGGCCCTCAGTCCCATTGTGTTAATTAACTATTTCTTTGTAATGTATCTTTTTTGTCTGTACTTGAACCCTACAAATTGTACAGTGCTGCGGAATATGTTGGCGCTATATAAAAAAAATTTATTATTACTATTATTAGCCGTTAAATCGTGGCTAGCATGCTGACAAAGCACACGTTCTTGTGCATGGAGCCTTATTGAGCTCTCCCTGTCATCTGACACCACTGACATTGCTGCTTTCCAAATGTAACGGTTCCAATACACATTAGAAGAAAATTCTGACTCTCTCCTGATAGGATATGTTGGAGAAGAGAGAGATATTTTAACATATCTGATCCTTTGTTACCACAGGAGATAAACCGCTGTCCAAGGTTTTTAGAATGAATTAGAGCTCTAGAGGGAAGGCTCAGAGGAGTCTAGAAAGAACAGAGATGTCTTTAAACGGTTTATTCCCCTCTTCCCATTAAAACACTTGCATGCTCAGCCAAGCTCGGTGTGCATGTGTATACAGGGTCGGAAGTAATAACTGTTGGTCTAGAGCTGTGTATGGGCATCTTAAAGGGAGTCTGTCAATAGGTTGAAGCATATTACATGAGCAATACAGTTAGATAGGCCAGGGTCCCCATGAAAATTCATGCCTCTGTTGCCGAGATATTCATTTATTTCACAATATGCACATGAGCAGTCTGGAGCCCTGAAGGCGGCTCTGTTGCTCCAATCTGCTAGGCTCCACATTGCTCTAATGTCTCATTTCCCTTCTTTGAGTGACAGGGCCGGGGAGATCATGAAATCTCGCCTGGCCCAGTGTTCTTGTATTCACACTGCTGTATTAGGCACAACGTCTCATGGGGAAAAAGGTGTTCCTTCATGTGAGCCTGACCCATCTAACTGAGTGACTGGTCTAATAGGCTTCACACTGGTGACAGACTTCCTTTAAAGTTTTCTCATGCTGACAGAACTTTTTGACCAATCATAGTGAAATTATCAAGAGATAATTTCCATTTACAGATATGATTTTCATATGATATGTGGACTGCTGCCAGCTTTGTGGGTCAACGTATATTTTTTTATTCTTCATTTTTGCATTATTGATATTTATCAGTTTTTCCACCAGTATTTGTCATCTATTGCGTGGAACAGAGAAGTAAGTGATCATAATATCCTGTTCACAAGAGCTTACAATCTATATTAGATACTGTAAGGACTGCTCCCAAAAGACATCTGCTGCAAAGGTTAAAATGTCATAGTCCTTCCCATCACTGCGTGGCCCCCGTGAACTTCCTGGGAAATATGAAGGACGGGGGGGGCTGCAGAGCCATCTGACCCCTGGCCTGCGCCCACGTTTCTTGCCAATTGATAAGGTGACTTATTTGTGAAGCAGCAAGATAGAGATGGATGTTGGTGTTCCCTTGGGGTTCATGGGTGATGGAATTAACATAGGCTGGCACTCTACTCTCGCTGTGTTTGTTTCCATGGCAACAGCTACGTACAATCTCCTAGTCCGTCTTCATGACACAGTTGCAAGAACACTAGCTTACAGGTCTGATATAGCAGAGCACTGGACAGACAGCACCCGCCGTACCAAGTAAGTGCAGAATCGTTCCTAATCTACTTTGGGATAATGATGTGAACGGGGTGGGTAAGGGGTTTAGGGGGGGTGACCCGGACGCTTGAAAGGCACAGAGCTGCTCGCTCTGCCAGTGGAACCTCAAAGTTGCAGGTGCTAAATATATCGTTAAATGCCATGTTTAGCTCTCAATCCATAGGAGATCCGCCTGCGGAATTAACCCCTTGTAGGCTTGCAGCGGATTCCTAGCCAGCAGACGTGGTCCCCTGGATGCAGGATAATGGCAATCATTCACCACTGAGTAGATACAATGTATCGACAGACACTTGTGTCTTTCATAGATTGCAAGTCTTTTAAGAGGAGGTGTGTGTGCAGTCACATAACCATAGACGTGTCTTGGCGTATGTCTGGGTCACACTTTAGAACCTGTTGTTTTTCCCCAGAATCTCAGCCTCTGTCTATCTTGGAGAAAGTCGAGAAGCTTTAAGGTTGTGATTCCAGCACTGTAAACAGCTAGAGAGACTGAATCCCCAGTGTGCAATAATATACGGCCAGCTGTTCACTGCATACAACTGGGGGAATCCTTGTACAGACACAGGCAAAGCTTTGGAAATCCGCCCCCACCCCCCTGAATCTGGGGTTTACCAAGCCGCACAAAGCATCTGCATAGCAGGGTTTTCCGGGGGTGACTTTTTTGCTATTCACAGTGGCAGCTCCTTGTCTTGGTGTCATTGCTCCTACGTGCAGATCTGCATTATATTCACATGTCAATATGCAGGATGACCCCCATCATCTGTTGTCCACACTGCTACTGGGGGGTCATTTCTGCAATTTACCATGCTTCCTGTTAAGTAATTGATGTGATCCCTTCACCCAGTGTTGTGATGTGGACAAGGATCAGGGCCTTTTATTCAAGAAAATGACAAGGAACTTGGAAGAAGAATAAAGGGGATCCCCAAGAGTCACAAATAAAGTAAATGATATATTTCACACTATATGATGTAGCAGTTTGAATAGTAGAAGCAGATCCTGTAGACTAGAGTTACCAAAGGTGAGATATGAGCACATCAAATCTAATGTATGTATTGTATGTCACTGGAACCGTTCCAGATAACTGGCCTCTGCGCAGGAATACCGTGACAGAAAACTTTTTTATATTCACATAGTAAAATGTTTATTAGCTGTGGACAGCAGCAGAACTGCCAATAGAAGGTCATGGCTGCACTAATACATTGTAACACATCATTATTTGTTTGAGTAGGGCTAGGCCTGTGAAATTTTTATCTCTGGATGTAAACATCAATGTTCCCATCCCATGACAGCAAGCAGAGATCTTGAAAATAATGAGAAATTGGAATGCAGTGTAAGTCTATTGTAAATTTGCAGAATATATCATTACACAATGATGAACCTTTACAGTGCTGGCCAAAAGTATTGGCACCCCTGCAATTCTGTCAGATAATACTCAATTTCTTCCAGAAAATGATTGCAATCACAAATGCTTTGGTAATAATATCTTCATTTAATTTGTCTTCAATGGAAAACCACAAAAAGAATTGTCAAAAAGCCAAATTGGCTATAATTCCACACCAAACATAAAAAAGGGCGTGGACAAAAGTATTGGCACCCTTTGAAAAATCAGGTGATGCTTCTCTAATTTGTGTAATTAACAGCACCTGTTACTTACCTGTGGCACATAACAGGTGGTGGCAATAACTAAATCACACTTGCAGCCAGATGAAATGGATTAAAGTTGACTCAACCTCTGTCCTGTGTCCTTGTGTGTACCACATTGAGCATGGAGAAAAGAAAGAAGACCAAAGAACTGTCTGAGGACTTGAGAAGCAAAATTGTGAGGAAGCATGAGCAATCTCAAGGCTACAAGTCCATCTCCAAAGACCTGAATGTTCCTGTGTCTACCATGCGCAGTGTCATCAAGACGTTTAAAGCCCATGGCACTGTGGCTAACCTCCCTTAGATGTGGATGGAAAAGAAAAATTGACGAGAGATTTCAACGAAAGATTGTGCGGATGGTGGCTAAAGAACCTCGACTAACATCCAAACAAGTTCTAGCTGCCCTGCAGTCCGAGGGTACAACAGTGTCAACCCGTACTATCCGTCGGCGTCTGAATGAAAAGGGACTCTATGGTAGGATACCCAGGAAGACCCAACTTCTGACCCAGAGACATAAAAAAGCCAGGCTGGAGTTTGCCAAAACTTACCTGAGAAAGCCAAAAACTTTTTGGAAGAATGTTCTCTGGTCAGATGAGACAAAAGTAGAGCTTTTTGGGAAAAGGCATCAACATAGAGTTTACAGGGAAAAAAAAGAGGCCTTCAAAGAAAAGAACACGGTCCCTACAGTCAAACATGGCGGAGGTTCCCTGATGTTTTGGGGTTGCTTTGCTGCCTCTGGCACTGGACTGCTTGACCGTGTGCATGGCATTATGAAGTCTGAAGACTACCAACAAATTTTACAGCATAATGTAGGGCCCAGTGTGAGAAAGCTGGGTCTCCCTCAGAGGTCATGGGTCTTCCAGCAGGACAATGACCCAAAACACACTTCAAAAAGCACTAGAAAATGGTTTGAGAGAAAGCACTGGAGACTTCTAAAGTGGCCAGCAATGAGTCCAGACCTGAATCCCATAGAACACCTGTGGAGAGATCTCAAAATGGCAGTTTGGAGAAGGCACCCTTCAAATCTCAGGGACCTGGAGAAATTTACCAAAGAAGAATGGTCTAAAATTCCAGCAGAGCATTGTAAGAAACTCATTGATGGTTACCGGAAGCGGTTGTTCGCAGTTATTTTGTCTAAAGGTCGTGCTACCAAGTATTAGGCTGAGGGTGCCAATACTTTTGTCCGGCCCATTTTTGGAGTTTTGTGTAAAATGATCAATGATTTGACTTTTTTTTTCATTCTCTTTTGTGTTTTTTCATTGCAAGCAAATTAAATGAAGATATTATTACCAAAGCATTTGTGATTGCAATCATTTTCTGGAAGAAATTGAGTATTATCTGACAGAATTGCAGGGGTGCCAATACTTTTGGCCAGCACTGTATGTTCAGAATACTGGACCAGTACCTAGTGAATTGGAGATTGCTTTGCGTATTCTGTGTCATATATCACTGAGAATTTGTGACCTGAATAGGATTGATGAATAGCGCATGCTTAGGACAATATTGTGAGACAGAATACTACATGATATGAAAATATTTGTGACAGGTTTTTGTCTCTGTATCATTGTTAATTTCAGCTGTTGTGTCAGTTTGCTAAAAGAATGTGCTGCATACAGATGACATCCCATGGGGGCGCTATCCTGACAGGCGATCATTTGCAGCTGCTACTTTCTCTGTGAAGTCATTCACACTTAATGTATTTCCAAAGGCACCAAGTCATTATTGATGGATACTTCATGCCAAGGGATCTTCCAAATATTTGTCTACTTGCCATGCCCACTGTATTGCATGGAAACACATTTCTGGTGATTTCATTACTAGAACTATTTTTGAAATCTAGCTATGCGTATTTATCTCCTTTTTACACTGGATACTTTACTGTACTATATCTAGTGTTATATTCACATAGACCAGTGGTTCTCGACCTGTGGTACATGTACCACAGGAGGTATGCGTCGTGGCTGAAAACCACTGCTTCCCCTACCCAGAATGGATGCCTACACATGGCCACGGATGCCATTTTTACCTTAGAAGTGCATTGAATGCTTCCACTAGTACTGATGGAGGTGTTCATTGGCGTTACAGGCGCCATAGAGAGTCAGTGGTGTGCTGGGTTCATTACTCACCATTCCGCTTCCCATGTCCTCTCTTCTTCCAGCACTGAGTGCTGACATCACAGCAGATCCAAGTGGAGCAAAGTGGAGAGTAATGAATGCAGCTCACCACTAGCTCCTTGAATATCTCTGGATGTGGGGACATTGTGGAGGCCATTATACTTAGTGTTATAACTGTGAGAACCATTATACTGAGTATGGGGGCCAGTATATTACAAGCGGGTGCCGTGGCAGTGTGGGGCCAATATATTACGTGGGGGCAGCGTAGGGGTCATTATATTACATGTGGGGCACTGTGGGGGACCATTATATTATATTTGGGGTTCTAAAAGGCCATTCTAATGAGTGTGAGGGCCATTATACTACATGTGGGGGCACTGATAGGGCCATTATACTATATTTCAGGGCAATGAGGGGGGTCATTACATAACTGCTAACGGAGGCTCTAAACAAAGCCTTCTTTTGTTAACTTTTCTAAGTGATCACTACTTTGGTGGTACTAAGTTGGGACTTTTTCTCACTAAGGGGTACTTTGTTTGAAAAAGTTGAGAAACACTGACCTCGACAGTAATCTTCTCTTTAACAGGAGAAATCAGCTTTTTTTTTTAGGATCCTAGGATGCATGTGAGCAGCTATGTTTGCATTGTTACGCTAGGTTCACACCTGCGCCTGGGTTTCCGTTCTTCGGGTCCGTTTGGGGACCCAAAGAACGTAAACCTAATCCGATTAAAAAGCGGTTACACGTGGAAACCGCCGGGAGTTCCTGCTTGCAGGACTTTTCTCTCTGCATTTTTCAAGCACATTCGGAGACGGAAACCCCAAACGTAAAGCAGGCAAAGGTGTGAACCTAATCTTAGGGAGGTGCAGAACTTGTGTACTACTAACACATTAAACTCACAAGGGCATGGCTGGAGGGCATATTCTCATTACTGACTGATATGGAGCGAGATAAAAGCATGGAAAAGTCATACATATACTTGTTTCAATACTGGGTGACTGTTCAACACGGTAACACCAAAAGTGAATTAACTTCCTAATACAGTAGGGAGAACTGCTCTGGAGCATAAACTTCTGCTCCAAGAACACTATTAAAGTCTCAGAGGAACAAGACTAGTGGAGACTTTCTGGGGCACATGGAGAGTGCATAATTTGTGTAGATGCAATGTATACAGCTTACACTTAGTTACATTCTCCAGCCATGATTTCTGTAGAGTGCCATCTCTTTAGGTCACGCACTGTTATACGCCTTTATTGACTGTCACCCTCGCTTCACTAGTGTCATGTCTCACAACTTTTTACTTGCACTCTGTTTTCAATAGTCCTCAAATTTGTTGCTGTCTATGATTTTGATTCTTTTATGTTTATTGAGATCTAGACAACAGTAACATTTCACGCCCTCCAGTTAATAAATTGTCTCAGCGCAGATCTCTGCTTATCAATCAATGAACTATTAATGCTGCAGCCAAGAGCTGTGAACAATTCTGTAGTCTGGCAATTTGATCTGCAGGCAAATGCAGCAATTCAATTGCACAGACATAATCACACAGACTGTGAGCCAATAGAATACACATATTTTACGTAAAGGGGCTATCCCATTCTGAAGACTGATCAGGATACGTCCCATTTACATCATTATATTTGTTACATCAGAACCAAGGTAGAACTACAACAAGTGAATATGCCGCTAGGCTAGGGCTAGATGCGATCTTGGCCACAATCCAGATTACCACAATTGCGACACTACTGTTAGAAGAAATCCATCCTTGACTGTGGCATAGTGAAAGCATAATCTTCACTTGTGCAATGGGTGTCGCAGCCAAGATTGCTGTGTAGGCCTAGCCTCAAGCTGAATTCACATGCATCTTTTTGCAGTATTTTTCAAGGCAGTTTTGGTGGCTACACAACCAGATTTTTATAGTCTATAGCAAATGATTAAAAATTCTACATGCACAGCGTTTTTGTTTTTGCGATGTTGCCCACCACACAGACCAATTTGCTCTGCAGGTTTTTAGCGCAGCATGTGTACATTGCTGCAAGCAAACCCTTGTGAACCTATATTTATCTGTATATGTCACTCTCCCACCTTTTACTTTGCTGAATGCATTGAATCAATAGTGTACCACCACAGATTATGAGGGCATGCTAGGAGTTGTAGTTTTACCACCACTGGAGAGCCACAAGTTGCAGACCAATTCATTATATTGCCTTTAGCCCCTTCCATGAACAATAGGATTCTTTTATCAGGTTACATTTTGAGATTCCTGTCTAATTTAGGCTAAGGCCCCACATTGTGGAAACGCAGATTTTTTTGTTGCAGTTTTTGTTGTGGTTTTTTGAGCCAAAGCCTCGAATGGCTACAAAAGGAATGGGAAATATATAGGAAGTACTGTATTTTTCAGACTATGAGATGCACCTGACCATAAGACGCACCTAAGTTTTAGAGGAGGAAAATAGGGGAAAAAAAAATTTTGAAGCAAAAAAAAATGGTAAAATATTTAATAACATATGGGAGTTGTAGTTTTGCAACAGCTGCAAGGTCACATTGGCAGGTGACCCTGCAGCTGTACGGGAAGGCATAGGGCATCTTTTTTTGCGGGGCCAGGTGTACTTTTTAGTTATACCATTTTGGGGAATGTCACTTTTTATTCAAAGGATAACTTTTTATTCAAATCAGAGGCGAAACAGCGAAAAAAACAGCAGTTCAGCACTCATGTTTTTTTTTCCTGCTACGACGTTCACCCTACAGGAAAAATATTTTTATAAGTTTGTAGACCGGGCACTTTCGGACACAGGGATACCTAATGTGTATGTGTTTCACAGTAATTTTGTGCTTTTATATGTATTCTAGGGAAAGGGGGCGATTTAGGCTAAAGCCTCACGTTGCGGAAACGCAGCTTTTTTTGTTGCAGATTTTGTTGCGTTTTTTTGAGCCAAAGCCAGGAGTGGAATGAGCAGAAGGTAGAAGAATAAGAGCTTCCTATATATTTCCCATTCCTTTTGTAGACATTCTTGGATTTGGCTCAAAAAAAGCAACAAAATCTGCAATTGTATTGCAGTCTATGGGAGATTCTGTGCATTACTATGACAGGCCTGGGAGCCTTCATTAGGCTCCTGGCTGTCACAGGAACAGGTCGGTTCCAGTGATCTCGTCGCGCGGGAGCCGGCCTGCAACAAAAAAGGTACCACCGGGCCCGGGGGAAATTTTAATATCTTTGGGGGGGCGTACAGGTAGTAATGCCCGCGATCAAAATGGACTCTGATCACTGGCATTAGCTCCGGGCATCCGCTGTACGTTACAGCGGAGACCTGGTAGCTATGGCGACCTCTGTGAAGCAGCGCGACCGCCATTATCTTTACAGACCCGGTATCCGCCGTAATAGGATGGTGGATGCCGGGATGGGTTTGCATTGCCGGGACACCCGCTGCTCCAAGCCCAGGGCCCGCAGCATCGCCCCCACTCCTCCCGCTGCAGGAAGCCGGCAGAAGCAGGAGTGGGGCGATGCTGCGACCCCGCTCCTCCGCCCCCCCTGCCAAAACACCCACATTCGGACTATAAGACGCACCCCAATTTTCCTCCCAAATTTGGGGGGGAAAAAGTGCGTCTTATAGTCTGAAAAATACGGTACTTATATTTCTACCTTCTGCTCAATCCACTCCTGGCTTTGGCTCAAAAAACTGCAGCAAAATCTGCAACAAAAAAAGCTGCGTTTCCGCAACGTGGGGCCTTAGCCTTAGTTGGACAATGATCACACTGTATTGTTGGATATTTTTCGGAACAGAAGCCGTGAAAGTTGAGGGGGTAGGCACAAGGTTTCAGCAATGTCCTGGGATGTGTGCAGGGCATTATCATTATCTATTACCTGTATCTCTATTGCTCCACTGAGCCAGGACGATGATTCTCTGCTTTGTAATTTCCACCTCCTGGGTTTGGACCGAGTTTGGACACAGAAAAAAAAATCTGTTTTGTGCGTTTGATTAATTATCTGGCATACACATATGGAAATAATTGAACAATGGGCTCTCCTGAGAATCATCGCAGCGCAGGAATGAAAAATGATCTCTCACCGGGGTGACGGAGCCTTGAGACATAACAATGTGGAGACGTCTTTTATCTATGGCGATGAATAACACCATCATTGTGGCAATTAGTGGCTCATTACTCACCAAGGGAGACGCGCCGCCTCAGAATATTGAGGGGTGGTACCTTCTAGATTACACAATAATTATTGCTGTTCTGGAGAGGAGATCACAAATGGAAGCTTCCTGTCTGCAGAAAAATTCCATGTATCATGTTAAACTAAAGTCGAATCAAAGGTTTCAGGTCACATGACCAAATTCCTGCAAGGAGTGCACTAAAGTTACTTCCTTAAAGAGGACCTTTCATGTCCTCAGACACATGCAGTTTTACATACCGCTAGAAAGCCAACAGCGTGCTGAATTCAGCGCACTGCCGGCTTTCCCGGTATGTGCCCTGGGGCTGGAGATATCGGCGGTGTAAGTTTCACGGTTTACTGTACTGTCTCTGTACTCGTCTATAGCGCTGTACTGTCAGATGTTGGCGTTCCTTACTGCCCGGTAAGCTATGAGGAACGCCCCCTCAGTACAAGTCTATAAACAAGAACAGTCAGGGAGGGCGTTCCTCACAGCGCAGCTAGACTGTCAGGAACGCCTTTCTGACAGTAAACCGTGAAACTTACACCGCCGATATCTCCAGCCCTGGGGCACATACCGGGAAAGCGGCAGTGTGCTGAATTAAGCGCGCTGTCGGCTTTCTAGCGGTATGTAAAACCGCATATACATGAGGACGTGAAAGGTGCTCCCTCTTTAAGCAAGTCTCCAGCTTTCTGTACATGTAGCCCAATCATTGTATTTGGAGAAGTTTTGCAACTTCCTAATATACTGTATTTAGGGCAGATTTATTATGCACCTATGTCAGAGAAGTGGTGTAAAAAAAAGTTGCAAACACCAGTTGCAACAAAAATTGTGTGATTTAGGCCACTTGCAGATGACCGTGGGCAAGTTCAGTGTGTTATCCGTGTTTTTCCCAGATAGCACACTGACCCATTCATTTCTATGGGCACATGCACACGACCGTGATTTCCACTGATCAGTGTGCAAGCCTTGATTCCGCGTCAGATAGAACAGGTCCTATTCTGTTCAGTTTTGCAGAACAGACTCGCCCATAGAAGCCTATGGGAGACTAAAAACCTAGGATGGCACACTGATGTACTCAGTGTGTCATCAGTGTGCCGTCCATTTTCACGACAAGCTAGAGATATCATTAGATGTCTCCTGTAATTTTTTTATGGTGGTTCCGCAAACTAGGATCACACACTGATGGCACACTGTCCGTTTTTGCGGACACACTTCACTGATGCTGAAAAAACACTGAAGACACTCTGTCCGCAAAAACTGAACACTAATTACTACTTTGCTGACCGCAAAATACAGAAGTTTGCAACTAGCCTAATGCTAGGTTCACACCTACAAGCGCTGCATGCATTGCTTTTCTCTCCGCCTTTTTTAAACGGTTTCGGGGACGGAAACCCGGAACGTGTACCAGGAGCAGGTGTGAACCCAGCCTGACATCTGCATGCCGGTTTACCTCGTTATAAATTAAGTGTATTCACTGGTGGCGCAAGGATTATCAAAACCAGTGTACAAAATGCCAGATTTGATACCCCCCCTTTGTGTTTGAAATCTCAACTAAATCTCTGCTTGCTGTTATTGAATGTAAACATTCTTGTTTACATCAGAAACTGAAAATGTGTCCTAATGTAGCCTTACTCACTGCTGAGAGTTTGGTACAGTTTATCAGTCTTGCTCTTCTGTTAGCTGAACACAGCGAGTAGCAGAAAATGTGTCTCCTGTCTCCACCCTGACACCCATTCTAATACATTGCGTCAAGCCATCAGCTGTGTGAGCAGGACTAGATTAGGATTGGTTTTCAGCCTACAAATGTAAATGAGTGTGATCCCCTTTCTCAGTTGCATTCATACAAGTCATTACAATTTGTTTTAGGTTGTCACTATAGGAATCACTGCCTTTTCGGTGTCAGACTGTAATTTTTATGGAAGCAGACTTTGTTCATGCTATGGGGTCCATTGCCCTGGCCTTTTTTTTTTTCCTGTGCTTACTTGCACTTTCAATCTCTGTTCTCACCAGCAGGGGCCATAAGTGACCAAATAAGAAGACCAAGTTCTATAATGTCCCTGATGATAATGTAACAGACCTTTAGCGTAAAGCATGTAGGAGAGACAGAGCAATGACAAACACTTATAATGTGTTTTTTTCACACAAGGGACTCAAAGTGCAGGGTGCGTTGAGAAGTAGGGGGAGTTAGTCACTGCGGTACAGGTGCTGATCGCCAACACCCACAGGTGTTTTACAGCAAGCCAGTTTACCTTTCAGGGTTGGTTCACACTTATGCCCGGAGTCCGTCCTCCGTGAATCGGACCTAAATCTTAGAAAAAAGGATTGGGAAAGGTTTGCAAGCGGTTTGTTTAAAAACCCATTCACTTCAATGGGTGTTTAAAGCAATGCGCAGGTGTCCGATTGCAACAACTGCGCCGCGAAGCCGTTTTTTATGGTCGGAAACAAAGTCGGATATGCAGGACTTTGTGTCCGACCAAAAAAAGCAGCTGCGGGTTGAAGTCATTGGGTTTTTAAACAAACCGCTTGCAAACCTTTCCCTATCCTTTTTTCTGATATTTAGGTCGGATTCACGGCGGACAGACTCCGAGCGTAAGTGTGAACCGACCCTCAGTATATTTTTGGAGGAAACCAAAGTACACAGAGGAAACACACGCAAATACAGGGAGAACAAACAAAATCCATGCAGATGTTACCGTTGGTCGAATTCAAACCCAGGACCCCAGTTCCGCAAACCATGAGCTGCCTAGTGCATCAGCTTGAGACATGATGGGTTTCATAGTTCTTAAGAATTCAATAGATAATGTAGCTAAGGATGGCTTCACATCAGTGTTGGAGTCTCCATCACAGAGACCACCAAAGATCGACAGAGAAAAAAGTCCTGCACAGAGGACTTTTTTTCTTCCACTTTCATTTTAGAATTGGCGGCCCCCCTTTATAGTCAATGGGGTCCACCGCTGTCCGTGTGTAATCACTGATGTAGCGGTCCATTGTGAACCTAGCATTAATTGAAGTCTCTGATAAAAATGGTGTTATAATGGAGAATAGTTGCAATCCAAAGCATAAAGCATGGAGGAGTTAAAGGACAAGAGATTGAGACAGTGGGAGAAAATTATTATTCCCAGGAAACTGGCATAGATGGGGGTAGTTATGGCCCTTTTATATCCACTAAAGATGCACCACTTTGATCTTTCTGCACCCTGCTCGCCACTTTTTATGAAAGTGGGTGGAGACCGAGGCAGGCCAAGGTGGGGACTGCTCCCCTAGCAAATTTAATATAACTGACACTACAAAACTGGCGTGTGATATACCACAAATCTACCCCAGTACATGACTGGTGCAGAGGCCAGAGCCTCTTACTAATTCAGGCGAATCTCATGCCAGTGAGGGAATTGATTAGGACTAACATAGGAAATCCCCCATTACAACTCTTACAGTTCTAAACAGGTTGCCTGGTTACATAATTATAATTATTTCTAGCTATGAAGTCCACCATATTAGTTGTTGTGTCTCTGCAGCCTGCAGGTGGCACTGCTGCCATTACTGTCCATGAATCATATTAGTCAGTGACTAAATTTCACCCCAGAATGTCTAAATTATATTCATCAGGGATTTTGGTGCATTGGCCTTTTAAGAAGGTAAATGATGATTTAATGTCTATTTTGATTTCTTAATAGAGCCTCTTCTAATATTAGGGGGAAATGATTTGTGGCTGTGACACCCCCCAGCTTGGACCTTTTAATGGATTGTCATTAACCCCCTCAGCAACTATTTCACATAAAGTAATGGAATGGAAATAGAAGGCAAAAATCTGCAAAAAAAAACATTAATTTACATTTTTTTCCAAGGATTCACCGTGATTTGGGCTTTTGGCCCAGTGTAAGAATGGTATAATATTTACTAAGGCCATGACTATCGTGTTAAGTGAGATAAAATCACATGTGTATATGCTGTGTCATGTCAATGATTTCTCAGTTACATTGAACTCAAAGAACGCAACATATAAGAATACAAATAACACACAGTAGAAATGATAGTAGAAACAGATGACCTTGGATGAGGCCAGAATGAAAACCACTGTTCTTTACACTACAGGCTGCATTAAATACATGAGAAAACACAAAGAAACAGATGTGACAGAGTGACTTCTCTTTATATTCTGACTAAACAAGTGTATTAATACAATGTTTAGCTCCCTTGTTAATGTATCGATATTCTGGCACCATCTAGAAATGCTTTAGGTGTTAGAATTGTTGCAAGAAAAGCCACCTTATTATTTGATGTGACGGCCAACATAACCCCATATTTATTGTGCCTTGGATTCCTATCTGGCAGGTTGACCTTTCCAGTGCCCTTGGATATAATACAGTTTTGCTGCTTTCTTGGTCGGATACACTGTATGTAGATTGAATCTTTTTGTTCTCTTGGTTACATCAGATCAGTACAATGACAGAAAGTCTAGTCTGATAAGTCAGGATCAGGTATCAGTAACATGACATTTACAGTAACACATGGAGCAGCCATGTCCCCAAATGACTTAGGTAGAAATACAGTTAGTTTCTTTTACTTTTCTGTATTTATTCTCGCACTGTTTATTTTCTGCTTGTTTCTATTTTGACTTCAATAAATCTGGAGGATTAAACTAATCAAAACAAAGTCATCTTAATTAGAGGTTTCTGCTGGTATGGAGGGCACTGTAGATACCCTGTGTGCTGCGTTGCAGCGATGAGGCACCATACATATACCCTGAGTATGGATCTAATCTAGCACAATACAAAATGATAAAGGTTTTCTTTAATCTTGGGGGGAAAAAAATGATTCAAACTGTAACATCAGATCTTCTGTATGTTCCTAGAGGAAAGGCTTAGATGCAGCAGCTGAAAAAGCAGTATCACATATTATAGGCTTAGATACACCAGCTCAGCAGACAGTATTACACATGCCAGGCTTTTTTACAATGGCTAAGCAGATGGTATCACACATGATAAATAGAGATGAGTGAATTTCTCAAAAGTTCAATTCGGCAGTTGGATTCGAAGTTCAAAAAAAAATTCGCAATGGTTTTGGAAATAGCAGCGTTCCCGCTGCGCATATTTTTCTGCAATGTGTGGATGGGATCCACTAGAATCCCATCCATTATTCAGGGACTGTAAAACCACGACTCGACAGACAATATCACAATATGACAGGACTGGATGCAACTGCTAAACAGTATCACAAAGAATTATATACAGCACATTTACAGACAGTATCATACCTAGTAATAACACACACTTGAATATGAGTGAAACACACCATACTGTACAGATGCCACTCCTTTTATGTATAGGATCACACAATGGAAATAGATCCTAGAGGTGATACAGAAAATAAGACAAGACCACTCAACATATAATGATACATTGACTCAGATTTAATAATGGGGCTGTACCTAGAAAGTGGCCAAAATGTGGCTCAACATGGTGCATTTTTAATACATGATAAAGCAACTCAGCTCTTTCCCCCAGCTCTATGCTTTTTTGTGCATGGGAATCTAGGTGGGCTGGAGCAGGGAAGCACCTACATGCACAAGAATTAGTAAGTGGCTGGAGCCTGTTAGTAATATCGGCGCATCTAGCACCTGTTGGAGAAGAAATGTCAGTTTTAATAAATTCCTCCCATTGAGTGCAGATGTCTTCCCTGAAGAGCTTACAATCTAAGTGAATCTACGTGTGTGTGTTGAATGTTTTCTTGGCATCTTAACTAGTACGCCATGCTTCCATCATAGTCACTAGTAATAACATTGAATGATGGGTAAGTACACAATTATCACTAACACCTGCAATAATAATCATACTTATCTAGTGAAGTTGTGTCACAATGGGAAAAAAAAATATTTGCTCATTTACTAGTTACATTTGTTCCTGAGAAAGCTGGGTGACAGTCATAGATTCCATTAAAGCATGTTCAAGGGTTGTCACTCATAGGAATGACTGGGTTAGTCATCCAGCTGTTCCAAAATCCTGAACAGAAAATCTGATACTTGAGCAAAGACTTGACAGGAAACAAAGTCGGACACGCAGGACTTCGTGTCCGACGAAAAAAAAAGGATTTGCAGCGCAGAGGGTGTAAGCGCACACCCGCGCATTGCTTTAAAAACCCATTCAAATGAATGGGTTTTTAACCAATGCGCCGCTGACCGGTCTGTATCCGATGCCAATCCAGTTCGCCGAGATTTTCACTGGATTGGCAACGGACGGACAGCAAGTGCAGGTGTGAACGAAGCATAAACCCAACACACTGTTCTATCTGATGCTTAGAGTTTACCTATTCCTATTGTTTTCTGCCACCACTGAAACTGGCAACAACTGATACATTTGTTATTGGAAAAATTATATATTGATTAACATGGCTCAGGGATGGTATCAGGCAGGGGTTGCAGTTGCACTGTCTGAGTACCTAGCCCACCCTAGTTTCTTAAAGCTGCTGAGAATCTTAGCTAAAGTCTGAATCATTTTATGATGTGTGTCTCTTGGAACTTTGAAAGTTTTCCAAATCAAATTAAGATGAAGAGGGTGGAAAATGAGGAAAGGATTGGGCCGGGGCAGAGAAAACTGATGAGCAACAAGGTTGGTGTCTGAAGAGGGACAGTGACTGACATTCAGGCAAACTAATGATTGTAAATTGTCAGTTTCATAGTGCAAGTAGTACAAGTGAAGCGGTGCTGTGCAGCATCCATGTACAGTACAAAAAAATCTATCATACAACACAAGAGAAGTGGTACTGTTCAATGTCCATATATACAGAATAAGAACAGATACTGAGAATTACACCCAGCATACAGGACAAGAAAAGTGGTACTGTGTCGTGTGCATATATACAGAATACGAGCAGATACTGAGAATTACACCCAGCATACAGGACAAGAGAAGTGGTACTGTGTAGTGTGCATATATACAGAATACGAGCAGATACTGAGAATTACACCCAGCACACAGGACAAGAGAAGTGGTACTGTGTAGTGTGCATATATACAGAATACGAGCAGATACTGAGAATTACACCCTGCATGCAAGACTATAGAATTGGAACTATGTAGTGTCCGTGAATACAGAATAAGAGCAGATAGTGAGAATTATACCTAGGAAACAGGACAAGAGAAATGGTACTGTGCATACCCCATATAAAGAGGAAGACAGATACTATACTTGAATAAGAGCAGATGCTGACAATTACACACAGCATATGGGACAAAAAGAATCGGTGCTGTGCAGTGTTCCTGTATATAAAGAATAAGAATAGGTACTGAGAATTACACCCAACATACAGAACAATAGAATTCTACTGTGCAGTGTCTATAAGAACAGAACATTTTTCCTTCTTGTGCATTAATAGTTGATTTTCATAGTCTAATTATATGACTCTAATTAAATGTAGACAACTAAAAAAGAAAAAAATTGTGTTTTATTTTATTTCCCATAATTCATTCATGATCTGGGTGCAGTATTCTGCTCATATTGGTTGCAATGCTCGTTTCCCATGTGAATACTTTTGTGATAATTGAAACACATCCCAGATGGCGTACACAAGCGCGGCATTAGGAAGCAGCACACATTTTAATTAGGTTAAATGAAAAATAAGGTGTGCGGCTGGCAGCACGAGTGTGGAGGTTAACGCTGGAGCCGTGTGGGCTTGGACTTGCAGAGTGTGTCTTGGAATTAAAGTGACGAAGGGTAAAGATTAGTTTTGTCTTATTACAACTTAAAGGGACTTTAATTGTAACTCACAAGGCCTTGAGGCCAACTCACCGCATGTGGCGCTCACAAGAACGAGCGAGTGCCAAGAGGCAAATTTCACAAGCTTCACTGCACTAATACAGTAGTATGCTGGCAGCGCCCATGTAAATGACTTCAAGAAAAAAAAGCAGCTGGATCAGCTATGAATGGGTTAATTACCCCATGCTTTAACAGTGGGGGTCATTCACAAACCAGAAAAGAAGCCTGATTTATTTTGTACATTTTGGTAAAATACCATTGTCTATAGTGAATTGGTGGTAGCAGATCCTGCCAGCCATTCATGGGAACAGAGAAGATGGAACTATGGAATCCAAAAAAATTGAATCCAACATGGTGGGTAAATTCTTTCTACATATTGTCTGTCACCAATTGGTCTATTCAAAGTGACCCTTGAATGTCTGACAATCAGGATATGAAGTTGAAATTGAATGCTCTGGTTATCAATTTGCTGATTTCTATGGTTGTCTTAAAGGGGTTTTCTGAGCAAAAAATCTTTTTTTTCTGTTAGTGCTATTATTGGGTTAATAAGTGCACCCAAATACCTTTAGCAGTGTTTTGAGTGATTTATGGGTTCCTCTGGGAGCTCCTGGCATCCTCTGCATTTGTTTACATGGTGTAGCTTCCTGCTGTCTTAGCTTATGCAATGCATCATGGTAGTTGTAGGCTGACTCACACTACCTCCCTCTCACTCCCTGCCCCTCCCTCTCTCACACGTCCTTCCCAACTAACTAACTAGGCCTCCCACCCCATCATACTTACCTGTCTTCCTGTCCAGACTTCTTTCTGTGGGGACGGCTCCTCCTCTTCTTTGACCCTCTGCCGGCGTGTGTGCGCAATAGTCCCGGTATTGCGGTGTAGCCAGCACAACATCTCTACTGCGTAGGCAAAAAAGGTGTGTGGCCTGAAAAAATTCAGCGTGTTATGCACACCACTGGCACTTTCTCCTTGTAATTGAACCTATTTCCTGTGGTAACATGTAAAACTGTTAGGGTGGCCTTTTGGGCTGCCATATTGTACTTGTGGTTCTGGTGGTATTTTGTGCTGCATAAGTGGTATTTGTTTGAGAACTTTTTAAAAATTGAATTAAACATTTTTAACAATATAGTTGACTGATTTTGTGCTTATTTTCATGTTGGATGGTGCTCAGGACTCAAATTTAGTTAATATGGGTGTTCTGGTGTCAGTGTCCACCGATGGTGATGCCTCAGCATCATTGTGGATTAAAGAAGAACTTTCATCACCTCCACCAAGTCCAGCTCTTTACATCATTTAATAGGCGCATGCTCCACTGATTCCAGCACAGTTGGAAATTTTTCTCTAGCCCACACCATTCTCAAGCAAAAGTGCTATTAGTTTTGATATGATAAATAGTCTTCTACTTTCAGGTGGACAGTGTGAGGCAGGAGTAGGCAAGGGGTGTGATTCTGAGCGCTGACACTGTCCGCCTCAAATTGGAACTCTGAATCACACCCCTTGCCTGTTCCTGTCTGACACTGCCTAACTGATAGTAGAGTTTTAAGCTCTATATTCACCCGACAGTGAATAATGGCCATGTGGCGTTTTTTTTTTTTTTTTTTTTTTAACAGACGTCACACAGCAGCATTAAATTCAATTCAAGTGAATGGGGGCTATGTACATGACCGTTATTTGGATGGTCTGTTGTAATGTAGCCTAAGGCTATGTTCACGTTTGCGCCATAGTCTCCGTGGGAATGTCTGTCTGAAATCTGGGGACAAAAAAGTCCTGCATACACAGCTTTTTCATCTGCCACTTTCAGTTTTAAAACAGCAGACACCCAGCAGTCTCCATTATAGTCAGTGGAGTCCATTGAGGTCCATATGCAACCACTGTTGTAGCGGACCTATCCGTTGTTCTTGTCCTCCAACGGACCAGAACAAGAGAGAACCAATGCTAATGTGAACTTAGTAGCATATCAGGCACCAAAACAAGCTGCATAGATTGCTTGGGACTGATGGGGGTTAGAGAAAAAATTCCAACTGTGCTGGAATCAGTAGAGCAGCAACTATTAACAGATGCTAAGAACTGGAGCTGGTGATCAAAGTTGAAGAAGTTTGAGAACTTCTGGTCTAGACAATCTTTTGATACATTTTACATGCACTGATATATTGTAACAAACTATTATGACAGGACATTTGTGCTGCTCATGTGATTACCTCACAGAGGATTGTCCACACTGATACACTGTAGCAGTCCTAGTAGCGGTATGAACAGGACTAGAACAGGAATAGTATCTTTTCATTACACAGTGGTGAAGCTTTATTTACATAGGACTGGAGTTCTATGAGACAATTGTGAGCCCTTAAATGATTCATTAATATCTGTATCCAAAGATCAATTGCCAGTTCTCCTGAGAATAATATTGTATTTGTCTTCCTGCACTGATAACACAGAGATCCTGTTATCTACACTTATCGCCCTAAATCAACATCAAGCCACTGATTATGGCGTCAATTATCATCTATACGGATTTGGTTGTTGACTTTCTAGATGGGGTAAGAACGCCCAAAGTTGTAACGCCACTGGCATCAGAACTCCGTAGGACCCAGTAACAATCTAATGTATTTGGGGCCCCCCATCATCTGTTACTGGAGTAGACAAGTATTCATCTGGTTGTACATTAGTCCATCTGATCTGTTGTTTTCCTTGGAGATAAGCATCATCACAGGTGTCTGTAACCACATAAAAAGTTTTTGAGATGTAAAAAAAGTCTTCCATTATATCCCTTATTAAAAGGCTCTATTCAGATGACATTTTTTACATCCATTTAACCGATGGAAAAAAAAGACACAAATGGATGGTCATCAGTGTTTTTACATTGATCTCTATGTATGGCACGGGCATCCGTTTTCGTCCGTTTTTTGCATCTGTTAAACAGATTTGCTAATCGGATGTAAAAAAAAAAACTAATCTGAATGTAGCCCAATTTTTCAAGATGTTTAGTGCAAATGTGAAACAGACCAGGATCTATCCTTTTGCCATATATCCCATCCCCGCAGTGATTTGGGGTCTTGCAGGAAGAAGTATACAATGGTGTTATCACATAAGAGCTGTGTTTTATGGGATTTAAATAGTGGTCACACAGAGTTAAACTGTTAGTCACATGACTGGCTGCAAGATAGATGTAAACTATAGTCTGTTTCTAATGTGATCCAGAAGTATTGTTATGCAGCTCTTGATGGAACTGGAGTAGAAATGGTGTAACCTGAGTATGAGGCAAGAAAAGCAAAGTACATTTAATCTAAACTGTGACATGTTCCTAAAAGCAGCAGTATGCACAAATAGCACTATAATATATTCTGCAAAGTTTCTCAAATCCAGAGCTTCACTTTAAGTCTCTGAAGGAAAAAGCTGAAAAATCCACAACAAAAAGCAGAAAGCGCTTTGTGTGCTGAACTCCCTGCGCTTACATCAGTGAAAACACATTAAAGGCTTTCATCAAGTTCCAAAACATCTTGGTTCACTAATGTGTACTGATCGCTACGGAAAACACAAGTAGGTCAGGTAAACGAATGGAGAGATGGTTTTTTTATGCCTGTCACTCACAATGCTTGCCTTAACTCTTTCAGGCAGTGAAGGAATGTCATACTTCTTTAGAGCGCAAGACTTTTTGCAGAGAACCATACTGTTGAACTTTCAGAGGCATATCGAAATATTGGGCACAGAAACCAATACTGCCTGTAGTTCTGCTTATCACCACTAGGGGCAGTTGTGTCAGGATGTCTACTTAACCATTTCATGACTGGGCCATTCCCCTAGTTCATGACCAGACCCAGTTTTAGTTTTTTTTTGGTGCATGCAATTTTGAAATCTATAACTTTTTTTTAATTCAAATAATTTTTGCATCTTTTTTTTTTTTTTGGTGAATTATAGAGCTTTATTTTTGTATAATATTTTATTTATGCAGTTTTTTCTCCCTTTTTTAAAATATCGAGATAAATGTTGAAAAATGGGGAAGAAAATGTGTTTTATTTTCCACATTTTGTCTGTGTGTTTTTTTTTTAAATAACAGAGTGCTACAAAAACTTTCTTTTTAAAGGGTTCTCCAGCAGTGTGCTGGCCTGAACACGGATCTTTAGGCCAGGTCCCCACGTGGCGTAAATGAAAAACAATGCGGTGTTTTACAGTCACTGAGTACTGGATGGGATTCTAGCAAATCCCACCCCCACACAGCGGCAAAATAAGCGGTTTTAGAAATTGCAGTCTGTCAATTATAGCTATGGAAACACCAACGGTTTCCCTATAGGTATAATTGAAGCAGAAAGATCCGCAGAGGAAACCCCTGCAAACTTTGTCAGAAGCACTGCAGGAAAAACCGCAATGTGTTGCCGCCGCGGTTTTTCCCGCAGCACTTTATTTGCTGCGGGACGCTACGTGGGGCTTTAGCCTAAGGCCTGTTTCACATCTGCGTTCGGGTTTCCGCTCGGGGAGTCCACTTGGGGACCCCCTCCGAACGGAAACCTATACGCATCAAAAGCGGTTTACCTGGGAAACCTGCAGACCCCATAGACTATAATGGGTTCCGTGTGGTTTCCGCACGAAGCAAGCGGAGAGGAAAGTGACATCTAATTATATCCCTAGCTTGTCCGCGAAAAACGGACGGGACACTGATGACACACTGAGTACATCAGTGTGCCGTCCTAGGTTTTTAGTTCCGCAAAAACTGAACAGAATAGGACATGTTCTATCTGATGCGGCGCGGAATCTTAGCTTGTACACTGATCAGTAAAAAATATGGTCGTTTGCATGTACCTATAGAAATTAATGGGTCAGAGTGCAATCCGCGAAAAACAAGGATAGCACACGGATCTCGCACATGGTCTTCTGCAATGGGCCTTAGACATTAATGGATCTATTCAGGAGTTTTTTTAATAGTCCATGTGATTGATCCATTAAATAATAGAACATGCCTATGAGGGATGCGTGTTACCTTTGTGTGTAGTGTATGGCATGTTTGTCTGGATATGAACTTATGGAGATTTTTATGTAGGTGACAAATAATGTTGTGTCACCAAGGGTGGGCTAGAACCTTTGATGTGGGCATGGTAGTGGCATTCTTGTTTAAGTCTTAATTTTATATTTTTTTATTTTAGACATTTTGCCCCCCATTACATTTTTTGCTGATTTTCCCTGTGGCTGTTACATTAGCTCCACTTACAGGAGGAATGCAGCCTATTAGTATGCAATGCAAAGCAGATCTTGGTCCTCCTTCTATGAGGAACAGCTCAAATTCTGGCATAAAACAGAAGATACCCGGCAGCTATGGTGGCCGCTCGGTTCCTGAGCGGCTGCCATATTTAAACACTCGATATCCGCTGTACTATTACGTCGGATGTCGGGAAGGGGTTAGTGGTTTTCCAGAAACCTATATTACCAGGTGGAGGTTCCAGCGACAGAGCCCCACAGAACTGTACTGATACCGTATCACACACATATAAGTGGTAAAATCCTTGTTTACAGTACATACAGAGACTGATAACCCATAATGACCTAGCTGTTATGATAGTATCTTTGGAGCAAATATGAGAAATTGCAAGAACTGGCTGACAACAGAAAAAAGTAGAACAAGCAGTTTAAATATCACATAGCATTGAGAGATAGATACTGGGCACCCAAAGACCTTCACCAGAGCCAGCCACAAAGCCAGATGGCTCTACAATGTCAGAGCCAAAATCAGAAGACAACTGGATTTCTAGTAACAAGCCAAAGATCAATATTAGAGCAGTCCAGCACAAGTGATCAGGGTATGTGAGCTTCACTAAAGTACAACTAAATTGCAGGCACCTGGATGAGCAGGAACAGGGTTTAAATATCCCTACTCAGCTGCTAATTGGATCAGCAAAGGAGCCCGGAAGACTACAGAAGCTTCACAGGTTGGCATGGTAACCTTAAACAGCACCTAAACTGAGATTCCTGACACTAGCCAGACTAAAGTCATGGTTGCACTCGGGTGCTGGAGAATGAGGAGGTCCAAAAGGTTCCTCTGTCTCATATGAAGATACCAATACTATAAATGACAAATAATACTGGAGGCTTACAAATGGAGGCTTACCTGTCATTCAGGTGACGTTAAATGACTGTTCACAGTCAAATAGAGGAAAATCTGCTCCCTAACTTTCTTTCCTGTGAATCCGAAACAGCCCCAGGACTATACAGGACATATAAAGAGATGTACTAATATGCATAAAGCACTTGAGTTGTGATAGAAAGTTTTCATTTACCTGCAGCATCCACCAAAACCTTTGTTTCTCCTTTTCCCCTCCCCCAGCTCATGTTCGCTTTCCCCCCTCCCTTCTCCATAGACTTCTGGAAATGTGTACATGAGAGTTAAGCTCTTGATGGATATGGCAGAAAATTCAGAGTGAAAGTCAGAGATAGCAGGGAAAGGGGAGAGAAGCATTTTCATTGCATTTTCGCAGTGTTTTCCTCTACAGATTTCTACCCCTATTATACCGCAAGTATAATTTACCAGCTGCGATTTTACCAGCTGCAAAAATGCCCGATTTTTGAAAATGCAGCTTTTCCGCTTCAGGTTTTTTTCTGCAATGCGTGGATGGGGTACTGTAAAATGCAGCGTTTTCACAACGTGGGGCCCCAACCTAAAAGGGTTTTCGTCCCGAAATAAAATTTTCAGATGGCCTATCATCAGCGTATGTGAGGGTTCCAACACCCAGACTCAGCAAAGATCAGCTGTTGCTCCGGATGCCGTAAGCTGCTATTGGATGGGGAGAGCATGCATGCTGCTCTTATTCAAGCAATAGGAGCAGCGCAGAAGCCCTGTCCACTGCTTCCATAGAATTGCAGTGTCCCTGCTATTACTTGAATAATTTGGCAATTTTTGTTTTCAATTATTATACTTGTTATAAGTTAATACTGTCTGAAAATTTATGAGATTCTTCTTTTCAGTTAAAGTGGACCTTTCACCACTTCCAACAAGTCCAGCTCTTTACATCATTTAATAGACACGGTTCCACTGATTTTGGAACAGTTGGAATTTTTTCTTTAGACCCCACCATTCCTGAGCAATCAATGCTGTTAGTTTTGGTGTCTGATATGCTATTTAGGCTCTGTACTGTCTAGAGGGCGGTGTCACGCAGGAGCAGGCAAGGGGTGTGACTCTGATTGGAGCTCTGGAACACTCCCCCCTGAAAGTGGACAACCCCTTTAAATAGCACATCAGGTACTAAAAGTAACTGCACTTGTTGCTCGAGAATGGTTGGGGCTAGAGAAAAAAATTCCAACTTTTCTGGAATCAGTGCCTATTGACAGATGCTAAGAACTTAAATTGGTAGAGGTTGTGAAAGGTCCTCTTTAAGTTATGTGATCTCACTCTGACCTGATAAAATTTCCATGACTTAAAGGGGTTTTCCCCACAAATGACATTTATGGCATATCGACAGGATATGCCATAAATGTCTGATAGATGTGGATCACACATCTGGGACCTGCACCAGCTCAGTGCAGCTCAGCTTGTCTAGCTGCAGTATATACCTATAACATCTTAGATTAGGCAGAAATGGTACTGTCTTTAGCTGCCCCTGTTATGCTGTGCTAAGGCATCATGGGAATGATAGCAGAACACGGATAAAGAGAAAAATAGCAACTAACATAATGTCTGGAACTGAGGAGAAGCTGGATTTTAGTGCAGTATACATGACAGAAGACTGAAGCATGACAGACAGTGATACATTTTCATTAAGTTCTGCTGTCTGGGCATGCATCATTTGTTGAACTGCAAGTCCCAGCAAGCCCAGCTGCAATCCTTCCCTCTTAGTTTTAGGAGCAACCTTGTTTATATTTTCTTTGATGAAGCCTGACCTGAATGCACTAATCCCAGGTGAGGCAGGTTATCATCCTGCCATACAGCACAGTGCCCCAGGGCAGCTCCCTTAATTCTCCTGTCCAGGTAGATTGTAGCAACAGGGTGTGGAGTGATCCACAGAAATTGGTTAATGGAAAAAAGAATGTGATGCTGTAAAGCAGCACACAGTCAGACACCTTCCAACGACATAGGTAACGAGGTTTGGAGGACTCATTCATGTTCCAAGTCTCAAGGGATCTGTTAACGTTCATGTGCTGCTTGCCGGATTCAGGAGCTGCTCCTGCTGACGATGATGAGGATATTTGACGTGCAGGCTCATTGTTTGCTTGGCCCGGAAGAGACTCCTGGAACCAGTTGAACTGTATACAGACTCAGGAATTGCTCAGCAATACTTCGGACTGTCCTGTAGACCTGCAGCACAAGACTGAATATGTGGAAGTTCTTGTGTCCCATTGTATCTCAACACAGAAGTATGAGATAAACACGGGACTGTAATGGTGCAACCAGGGCTGTGGAGTCGGTACGCCAAAGCCCCAACTCCGACTCCTCAATTTCCCCTGACTCCGACTCCAACTCCGACTCCGACTCCACCAAAATAGGCACCGACCACGACTCCGACTCCACAGCCCTGGCACTGCTAAACCTTATAGGTTCACTCAGAACTCAGTCCCATCATTATATGAGGAATAGAACAGACCTTTACAGGACATTTCATCATTTTCAACATTTCATCATTTTCCCAAATTCTTATGAAAATATATTCAGCACATACTGCATTGTACTACTAACTGTACCAATTTATTATATATTTTGGGAGTCGGAGTCGGTCCATTTTATACCGACTCCGACTCCACCAAAATAGGCACCGACTCCGACTCCACAGCCCTGGGTGCAACGTTTGGGGAAGAGTAGAGACGTATTGAGATAGGAAAACAAATCTTAAGAAAGCTCAGCATATCATCACTGATGTTACACTAGGTTCACACTAGCGTTTGTGTTCCTGTTCTTCGGTTCTGCTTGGGGACCTGAAAAACAGAAACCCTATCCGCTTAAAGAGCGGTTACCTCCGGACCCCATAGACTATAATTGGGTCCGCCGGGTTTCTACCCGAAATCGGTGGAGAGAAAAGTCCTACTTTCAGGACTTTTCTCTCCGCATATTTTAAGCAAAATGGGGGACAAAATATACAGCAATATCAAACAATCGGCAGGCTTGTGTTCAGACACCCCTAACACCTTAGATTCAATCCCAATAAAGTAACAGGAAACACACAAGTAAAAAAGAATATAATTCCTCTTTATTGAACATCAATTACAGTCATATGAAAAAGTTTGGGCACCCCTATTAATCTTAATCATTTTTAGTTCTAAATATTTGGGTGTTTGCAACAGCCATTTCAATTTGATATATCTAATAACTGATGGACACAGTAATATTTCAGGATTGAAATGAGGTTTAGTGTACTAACAGAAAATGTGCAATATGCATTAAACCAAAATTTGACCAGTGCAAAAGTATGGGCACCTCAACAGAAAAGTGACATTAATATTTAGTAGATCCTCCTTTTGCAAAAATAACAGCCTCTAGTCGCTTCCTGTAGCTTTTAATCCGTTCCTGGATCCTGGATGAAGGTATTTTTGACCATTCCTCTTTACAAAACAATTCCAGTTCAGTTAAGTTTGATGGTCGCCGAGCATGGACAGCCCGCTTCAAATTATCCCACAGATGTTCAATGATATTCAGGTCTGGGGACTGGGATGGCCATTCCAGAACATTGTAATTGTTCCTCTGCATGAATGCCTGAGTAGATTTGGAGCTGTGTTTTGGATCATTGTCTTGCTGAAATATCCATCCCCGGTGTAACTTCAAATTCGTCACTGATTCTTGTACATTATTCTCAAGAATCTGCTGATACTGAGTTGAATCCATGTGACCCTCAACTTTAACAAGATTCCCGGTGCCGGCATTGGCCACACAGCCCCAAAGCATGATGGAACCTCCACCAAATTTTACAGTGGGTAGCAAGTGTTTTTCTTGGAATGCTGTGTTTTTTTGACGCCATGCATAACGCCTTTTTGTATGACCAAACAACTGAATCTTTGTTTCATCAGTCCACAGGACCTTCTTCCAAAATGAAGCTGGCTTGTCCAAATGTGCTTTTGCATACCTCAGGCGACTCTGTTTGTGGCGTGCTTTCAGAAACGGATTCTTTCGCATCACTCTCCCATACAGCTTCTCCTTGTGCAAAGTGTGCTGTATTGTTGACCGATGCATAGTGACACCATCTGCAGCTCTTTGGAGGTGGTCTGTGGATTGTCCTTGACTGTTCTCACCATTCTTCTTCTCTGCCTTTCTGATATTTTTCTTGGCCTGCCACTTCTGGGCTTAACAAGAACTGTCCCTGTGGTCTTCCATTTCCTTACTATGTTCCTCACAGTGGAAACTGACAGGTTAAATCTCTGAGACAACTTTTTGTATCCTTCCCCTGAACAACTATGTTGAACAATCTTTGTTTTCAGATCATTTGAGAGTTGTTTTGAGGAGCCCATGATGCCACTCTTCAGAGGAGATTCAAATAGGAGAACAACTTGCAATTGGCCACCTTAAATACCTTTTCTCATGATTGGATACACCTGGCTATGAAGTTCAAAGCTCAGTGAGGTTACACAACCAATTTTGTGCTTCAGTAAGTCAGTAAAAAGTAGTTAGGAGTATTCAAATCAATAAAATGATAAGGGTACCCAAATTTTTGCACCGGTCAAATTTTGGTTTAATGCATATTGCACATTTTCTGTTAGTACAATAAACCTCATTTCAATCCTGAAATATTACTGTGTCCATCAGTTATTAGATATATCAAATTGAAATGGCTGTTGCAAACACCCAAATATTTAGAACTAAAAATGATTAAGATTAATAGGGGTGCCCAAACTTTTTCATATGACTGTATGTTAAAAATATACAAATATCTGGAGGAAAAAGGGGTACGCTGATAAAGATAGTAAATTTGGATATGTTATCTCAAGTATCTCAGAGAACTGTCCATGAATATAATAAGGCTACTAGTCATCAGAACACATGTTAGCATATACAGTACAAGTACAAATAGAAGCATTTAGACTAGTCCGTAATTGTATAACTATGATAGGCAGAAAAAAAAAGTAGATTCATTATTCCAATCACAGTACCACACCCCAAATGCACGTTTCGCCAATGCCGATGTGTTTCCCCCCCAGACAAAGCATTGGTGATAGAAGCCTTATTAATATTTTCATGGGCAGTTCTGAGATATTTGAGATAATATATCCACATGTAATATCTTTTTCTGTGTTCCCCTTTTTTCCCCTCCAGATATTTGTATGTTTTTAAAGGGATTCTATCATTAAAAAACACGTTTTAAACTAAGAGGCTATAGGAATAGCCTTTTATAAAGGTGATTCATCTCTTACCTTTATCTTGAAGGTCCGCGCTGCCGTTTTTGAATTTTTATTCATTCTTCATTGTGCTGAGAAAGCACAGGGGGCATTACCCCTGTGCTCTGAGCAGTGTGTTGTCATCCAATCCAGCCCGCCTTTCTTCTGCTCCGTTGGCCATTCACCTCCTCTTCACTCCTCTTACAGGAGACCACCGCAAAATGGCTGAAGGAACAGCCGACTGCGCATGTCCATCGGCCATTTTTGTGGTGGTCTTTTACACGAGACCACCACAAAATGGCCAACGGACATGCGCAGTTGGCTGTTCCTTCGGCCAGTTTGCGGTGGTCTCCTGTAAGAAGAGGAGGAGAATGGCCGACGGATTGGATGACAATGCTCTGCTCAGAGCACAGGGGTGATGCCCCCTGTGCTTTCTCAGCACAATGAAGAATGAATAAAAATTCAAAAACGGCAGCACGGACCTTCAAGATAAAGGTAAGAGATAAATCACCTTTATAAAGGCAATTCCTATGTGCTAAAACGTGTTTTTTAATGATAGAATCCCTTTAACATAATTGATGTTCAATAAAGATGTATTATGTTCTTTTTTACTTGTGGATTTTCTGTTACTTTATTGGGGTGAAATCTATAGATAATTTACGGGATTCCGATACAGTATTTATATTATGCCCGCAATTTTGTAGGTTGAGTGTTTACCCCTAACACCTTATCAGAGCTTCTGTAATAAAGGGACAGTTAATTTTGTCAATGTCCCATGACCATACAAGGTCTTGTATAAAAATGATACTTCCTAGAATGCAAAGAAGGAGAGCATACTCTGTCCAGACACTGAACAAGCAGGAGATGCAGGAAGACAGCATTGCTATTGCTTATTAAATAAGGTCATTCGATAGGCAGGCAGCCTATAATATATCCTCTGATGAGCCATCATAATAATAAAATGTTGAAAACTGGCTTGAGGGACAGTGAACCTGCAGTCAAATCTTCTCTCCATTTACTGTACAGCTAGGTACAATCTGGAGAATTGTAGGACATATTAATACAATTTATTGTTCACTGTTATCAGCCATTTAGTCTAAAGAGACTGTAATGTGCTTCAATAGGATTAGTGACAAGAAATGTAAAAACCTCCCTGCCCCTAAGATCACAGCTTTATGTCACCTATCTCCAGTGCCAAGAACCTCCATAGACATTTACATGTAGATGTGTGACTGATATCAGCCTTTCCTCTTATAACTCTGCTGCACTATTATAATCTCCAGACTGTAGGGTTACTGCACCTTTACCTGAGGACTGATATAGGGAAACCTGTGTTTTGTCCATTATAAGAGCTAAAGTCTACAACCCCTATCTGTTCACTGTCAAATAATTACCCGCAGGGAAGGGTGCATTGAAAACACTTAGTGTGCAGTGTGGCTCAGTACAGCTTACAGGGCTGTATGCCCTGTCTGCCCAGCGTCTGCTCCCGCCTTTGTTTAGCGACATCAGGTATTTACCTTTATAGCTTATTTTTGGCTTCCAACACTGTGCAGCAGCTTGGCCTTTGAAGTGGATAAAGCCACTGCCATATTGTGTAGTGCTGGAATGTTTCTCTGTGTAATCCTCTTATGAACCGCATACACATGGTTTACTATGGAGGGACATGGTGGATGTCACAGCTCTCAAGTGTGATTTTATTTTTTTTTAGTGTTTGCTGATTTGTAATTGATCAGTTACTCTAGCTTAGTTTATTGGAATCTCCAGTGGTCTGATATCCACCTACTGTATTGTTAGGCAAGGTTCATATTGTGGAAATTGAAGAGGAATTTGAGTTGGACATCCACCTCAGATTCCTCTTCATTTTTCAGCCCTGCGTCTTTTCCATGCTGATTAGTCTGAGATGAATGAGCCTAATCGGTAGGGTGTCTCGCTCCACGTGTAGCTCAATCAGCTACAGAATCCGCAGCAAGAACCAGCAGGACACTTATTTTTTTCAGTGTCCTATTTTGATCTCTGCCTCCCATTGAAAACAATAAGAACCAGATGTTGTGCAGAAACGTTAGCTGATTTTGAGGCAGAATCCATCTCATAATCAGCACCAGATTCCCAGTGTGAACATACCCTTAGACACTCAAGTTGCTGCTCTGTCCTTCCCCTAAGCTTTACACTGTAGTTCTGCTTATTTACATATTATGTAAACTGCAGCTCTGTCAATCCCCTTATCTTTACACTGCTGTTCTGCTTATTTAGATATTTAAGTAAGAAATCTGTAATATCAGATGTTACCTTCATTTCTTGCCTGGAGCTTAGAGCCATTATACAGCCCTATGGCAACATAAGGATAAATGTCAGTATCGCTGAGCATGGGGGACACCAAATCTACAGGCAGGTTTAGTGCTATCATGGTGGGATACCATATAGCCACTCTTTCTATGTCAGGCCTAACGTATCTGCACTGTACATAATGCCATGGTATGTCCAGTGTTCTCATGAAGAAGAGAAGCAGAATTTTCCCCTTGTACAACCCTGGTATTAGTCATCAGCAGCACCTGTAAACAACCATGCAAATTCAGACACCCCCTCTTTCCTGCATGATGGTTTGATCTGTGTTTAACCCCATGTCCTAGTGATGTCATCCTGCCCATGTAAGAATATATCATGATATTACTCTGCTAACTCTGGTGTTTTGCTTCCCATTATGCCGATCCATCATTTTAAAAGATTTTTTTTTTTCCAGTAAAGGGGTTTTCTTAGCTAAAATTGTTGATGATCTATTAAGGAAAAGTCAAAATTATCAGATAAGTTGGTGTTTGACACCCGACATCTGCATTGATCAGCTGTTCTCACCAACTGTTACACAGATCGCTCCGTTCTCTGTGTAGCGGCCAGACTAGGTTCCTGCAGATCAGCTCCCATTCACTTGACTGGGAGCTAATGTTGAGCTGCAGTGACTCTGTTCTTTGTGTAATAGCTGCTGAGAACAACTGATCAGTGGGGGTTCCAGGTGTCAGACCCAACCCCCCCAAAAAAAAAAATCCAGCGTGCCTGACCATTGTTGGATCCTTAACAGAACCTGGATTCGTCACTAATGACTATGCAGTTCCAGTGAGTAGCAGTCCAGGTTTCTCATTGACGGCACCACTGCAAACTAAGGCGATAGTGGACAAGGAAATTGTGGGAGCTGCTTGTGCTTGTCAACCGATGAAATGATCCTCTCTTTTGGTCGTCTTTCCAGAGCCTGTTCACTGTGTGTGCATGCCCTCATGTACCCACTGTTCCTAACAGCTAGGTCAGAATCGGCTTTCTAGAGGTATATCATGCCGCACATCTATGAGGTCATGAAAGGGCTTCTTTAACTGCATGATTCAGAAATCCGACATTTCTATCTGGGTATGTTATTTTTTTCTTGTCAATGATTGTAGATGGGTTTGAATAACTTTTATTTATTGTTTATGCCAGATTGAAAAGAGTTGTAATAAATGTTACCGCTGAGGGTTTGTTACCATCACATCCCCTGTGAGCTAAACAGCCTAGAGCTAATCTGGAGCCTGGAGCTATCCTCTGTGAGCTAAACAGCATTGTAACAAAGTATCAGGTCAGGAGAGAAATTTGTGTTGCTAAAGTGTTTAGCTCACAGAGGATTGTCTAGACCGGAACCAACAGTAGAAAACTCTCAGAAGTGATGAGTACCAAGTCAGAATAGGTTCTGACCATTTAGGCCTCCTGCACACGACTGTAGTGGATTTACTGTCCGCAAATACTGATCTGCAATCCACAAAAAAAACACGTCCACATTACATCAGCATGTCATCCATATTCATGGATCTTGTATGATTCCCTACACTGGTCTGTACCAAAAACAGGACATGCTTCAAAATTTGCGGTCCTTGAATATAGGACAGACACACGGCCGTAAAAACTGCTGTTGTGTGCCTGGGCCCATAGAAATGAATTGGACCATACTTTTATCTGCAACTTTGGATCCACAAATGCAAATAAAAAATAAAGGTGTGTGCATGAGGCCTTTGATGTAAATGAAAATACTTTCTATTCATTGACAATAGTGGAGAATTGGAGCACAAAGTAAATTAGAAATTAGCAGAATTTTTCATCACACCGTAATTAAAGTGATGCTCTAGTTCTGAATAACAGTTCACATTAAATGCATAGCACACAATCCTAATACCTGATGTCCTGTCCGCTGCACTGGGATGGGACCATCTGAAGAACTGGTGGCCATGGTATAGAAATGAAGAGGGCACTGAAAATCTAAGGAACTGCTGTAGAAAGAATAAAAGGAGGGCAAGGGTATTTTAACTATGCAGTTTGCATTTACTGAAAAATTGCTATTGTGAACCAGAGGGTCACTTTATGCTTGGGCTGTTGCCCTTTAAGTACCATCCATGAGGTGACTTGGTTCTGTGTGGTCATTCCTTTACTTCTTCCCTCTGTCCTGGTGTTGTTGGAGCGCCAGGACAAAAGTGATTACCGTAAACTCTAATGATTGTCTGGCAAGGAGTCCCCGGCGAGGACGAGCGTGCTCATTAATCAAAAATGCTAACAGACTTGGTCCTCAGCGTTCTGCTTTTATGTATAGCTAGTTGTCATTTATTTGCTATTGTCATTAGAGGCAACGCGACGGGAAACAACCTGCATCCTACAAGTGTTTCCCAATATAATATTATCTGATTGTGTAGCTCTATTAGAGATTTTGTTTGGAGTTTCTATTCTGCTTGTATTGAGAATTAAAATTCTATTAGGCTGGGGTCCCACGTGGCGTTTCACAGTCGCTGCAAAGTGGAATTTTAGCTTATCCCATCCGCACATTACGGAAATATATGTGCAGCAGAAATGTTGCGATTTCAAAATCCGTTGTGGTTTTGGAAATTGTAGCACAGGTGTAGGCAACCTTCGGCACGCCAGCTGTTGCAAAACTACAACTCCCAGCATGCATACTTGCTCTGCTGTTCTTGGAACGCCCATGGAAGTGAGTGGAGCATGTTGGGAGTTGTAGTTTCAAAGCAGCTGGAGTACCGAAGGTTGCTGATCCCTGTCGTAGCATGTCAATTATGCTTACGGAAACTCCAGCGGTTTCCCAATAGGTATAATGAAAGCAGAAAGTCCGCAGAGGAAACCTCTGTAAACTTTCTGTGAAAAGCGCTGCTGGAAAAATGTGCTTTTTTGCTGTGACCCGCTATGTGGGGCCTTAGCCTTAAGCTGGTTCTGGCTTAGGATGGAAGTGGGAATTGTCTTGTGAGCAGTTTCCCAATATAAAGTTCTGTTTACAAACCAGTTATTTCAATTAGGCCAGGGCTACACGGCGACATTGGCCACGACTCCTGTCACACACCAAAGATTGCTGTGTCACCTTGCAACTCCTTCACTAAGGTAAATCAATGGAGTTGCATTGCAAGCTAGAGGATTTGTTTGCGACTAGACCGAAGTTGCCATGTAGCCTTGGCCTAATAATCTGCATGAAATTTTATTCTGTCATTGACAGAACACAGGTAACATTGTATCAGAATCATCTCCACTTAGGCTTCATGCATACAACCCAGTGTACAGTCCAAGTGCATTCCAATGCAGTGTTCTGTTACAGTATTTATATAGCAGGTCCTATAAAATAACGGAACGGAGCATTGGAAGACCCTCGGGCTGTGCATGAAGCCTTAGGCTAAATTCACATGACCAAGGTTCATCTGTGAAACTTGGTCCATGTGTGAGCCAGATTAACCTGCCTGAACAATATGCCAGGACCCAGTGTCCTAGCATTATAGTTATCTATGCTGCTAGGAGCCCCTATCTCCTATCGAAATACTATTCCATAGTCATTACAATACAAAACAGTATGTAGCTGGGAGGCAGGGGCTACTAGCATCATATATAACTAGAATGATAATAATAATAATAATAATAGTCCTTTAATAGTCCCACAATGGGGAAATTCAGTGTGTTACAGCAGCAAAGATAAGATAAGATAAGCAGATACAAATACAAATACAACATGTACAGGAATGTTCCAAGGTGAGAGGCATTACATTAATAGCAGACAGACAGATAGAAGATGTGTGTCCCAGTAATGTCGCATGAAAGCAGCCTTATATTGGGGAAACGCTCATAATGCAATTCCCTAATTTGATGTTTAGAGTAATCCAAACTGCAGCCCGGCTAGTATTCAAGTGACCTTGCCTCTGGTGACAGGACATAAAGTCATATTCTGGGCTCGTGTTTCCAGCAATGAGACCAGGTGTTTCAGGGAAGCCACCAGCCGAGCTCCTTATTCCAAATGTAGCCAAATCCATTAATGATCTCAGCAGCCGCTCCTCCCCAGGACTGTATCTCATATTATTTTGCTTTAAACTAAATACATAATCCAATTGTTGTATAATCTCACCTTTTTCGATAAATTAAACAAGGAGTACCCCCACTCCAGGCTTGCCATGACACTTTGCAAACCACCTCATTGGCCTGGCCTTAGTCAGAGCCAAAGAGTAACTGACTTTGTAGGCTCCATGTCATTCTTTATGTCCCTAATGGCTGTTCCTATTCACTGACAGCAAGCAGAGATCTTGAAAATGGTGAAGAGTTGGAGAATTTTACATTATACAATAGTGTAGTCCTTGAATGGGTTTTCTAGCATATTGGGGGGGGGGGCATGTCATACTACATTTTGGGATTGGGGGATGGAGCCCATAATGCACTGAATTACTTCCTCAGAGTTTTCAGAGGTTATGGGTGATAACCACATCAAGAAACTCAAATGTGGTTTTGCTGCAATTCCTTGCTGTTTTGAGATGTGATGTGAAATTTGTGAAAACTCTCATAAAGAGTTACACAGTGCACACCATAATCTGTCTTTTTTGATGGAAAGGGTGTCCGTCAAAAAAATTGTCCTTTTTTTGATGATGTTTTTTTTTTCTTCTTCATTCTGAGCACCTGCAGAGAAGAATAAGGAGGGAAAAACTGATTGCAAAATGGACACAAGCCGATTACTATCCATAATCCATTTGTGTCTGCCTTCCATAGACCTCAACGTTAAAAAAACGGATTTGTTGCTGTCATGCATCCTTATTTTTTGTACGGAGCAAAAGTGTTGCAAGTCCGACTTGGTTCACACCTGCGTTCGGGTTTCCGTTTGGTGGGTCTGCTTGGGGACCCCCCTGAACGGAAACCTAATGCACTTAAAAATGCGGTTACCCTCGGACCCAATAGACTATAATGGGGTCTGCCGGGTTTCCGCCCGTAAAGGGCGGAAAATGGAAACCAGGCTAGGTATGAACCTAGCGTTAGTCTCCATCCAAAAGAGCGAATACATGGTGGAAAAGGTAGGGCTTATAGCACTTTTTCTTTTGGAGATGGGGACTTAAAACATGGGCTCTAATGCAGATGTGACCAACAATATTAACCTCTATGGAGCCCAGAAATTGGGGTGTGAGTTCATCTAAATACTGGACATTTTTGAGCACCCCTAGGAACGTGAAGGAGCCTTGTTAGTGCCTCTCACCCTAAGATATTACAGATTTCCTATGAACTCGTTACATTGCATCCATCTCCGTCGGTCCGTGTATAATTTTCCCCTTTTGTTACATTGATTTCCCCCCGTTCACCTGGTTTGCCCCCCGCTGTTTGCTCTTTTCCCCGTCCCTCCCCCGGGTGTCTCCCCTCTTCCTCCGCCCCGTCCTCCTCCTCCTCCCCCGGCCCGGCCCACGCTTCCCCCTCCGGACATGTGCGGCGGGTTTTTGTGTGTTCAGTGGAGACTCCTTCCCTCCCGGAGGCTCCGGCCCCTCCACGTGTTGTACCCTTTGCTTCCGGGACCCCCATTCTGGGGAGATTAGCCAGGTAAGTCGCGGACCGGGGGGGGGGGGGACAGCGAGGTCGGGGTCCGGACAGCAGCTGCTGTGTCACATGTGACTGGCTCCCCCTCCCCTCTATAACTTTATATAACTTCAGACAACTTCCTAGAAACTGCGCCCCCATCACTATTGACAGGCTCTGTATCGCTCACTACCATGTTTACAAGATACCCCCTCCCCAGAGGAGGCTGGCCATGGAGCGCCGTAACAGCTGCAGAACCTCTTTGACA
The DNA here is from genome assembly GCA_947044405.1 of Leptodactylus fallax. Lineage (NCBI taxonomy): Eukaryota > Metazoa > Chordata > Amphibia > Anura > Leptodactylidae > Leptodactylus > Leptodactylus fallax. The sequence goes on from CAMRHE010000143.1 coordinate 4,681,036, forward strand.
AGAGGTGGGATTCTGGGCTGTTGTTGATCGACAGGCTACATGTTTTCTTCCTTCACAACGTGAGGGGGAGGGAGCATATACTTATGTACTTGCTCTAATTGGGAGGGGTCTGTATGTCCTTAACAATGATCCCCACCCCTCCCTATACTATTGCACCAAACCAGCTACTGCAGAACCTCTTTCATAAGGTCATAGGCCCTCCTCTTAAAAGTACGCTCTTCCTGTATAGCCCAGCGAAGCTCTTACTATGATACAGTACAGTAACAGTTTGCAGGTCTGACCAGTGTATATTGCACTGACATGGGGGGGGGGGGGGTAATAATAATCCCCCCGCCACTTCCTTTGCTGTGTTGGATGCGTCTCTCTGTCTACCCTACATGTTGTACGTGAAGGAAGAATGGTTATGAGGTTTCCTAGCAACAAGAGATGATTGACTAAGTGCTCAGCCAATGATCCTTGCCTCTGACGAGGCTATCCGTGCAAGGGTGTTGCAATAGTATAGTTCAGACTGCATGGTATACCATGATCTCCTCCTGCCCCCGGCAGCTGCCCTCTGGCACTAACAACTCCTCTCTGTTACTTCTTGTACCCTCTTGAGTCCCTCCTACTACTCTTCCTACCCCTGGCAGCTTTTCAGTACTGCTCGTCCTACCCATAGCTGCGTCAATCTTCTCTCTCCATCTTTAAATACTCTTCATTGACTCCTGATGAAGTGTTGTGTTTGCACAAACCTCCAGCACTTTATCCTCCATAAAATCCCCTGAATAGCTGCCCCTCCCCTCCTGAACTCGTCCTTTTGTGTTTGGAAACCTGTAAACACAGAGAAGTTGTGAGGTCGCAGCCAGCAGAAGCCTATTTGCCTTTGAGGAATAACCCTTGGCATGCTGGTTTAGAGAAATGACGTCCTCCTGTGTGACACAGCGTGATAATTGGACAATGAATTCATTTTATCATCCACACACTGTCATATAGGATAAGTACAGGTTTGGTGACTGGGCTGTCACCACTGCTGCCGATCGTCTGCCGGCATTACAGGATTTTGTGAACCTGAAAGTTGTGCGCAAGGTATAGAGATCATTGTGTTGTCAGCAGCTGCCCAGACTATGGTGGTATTATTCTAACCACTTAAATGCCAGGCCTCCAACTGCACATTCCAAGAGCCATAACTGCAAACAGCAGTTGGGTCATACCAAATATGTGTAGTTTAACACAACCCGGTTAAAAAAAAAAAAATCTATTATGTTGCCATATTGTTAGAGACTGGACTTTTGCTTTCTCTTTATTGGAGTGATGCGAGGTCCTATTTTACAGAATGATTTGATCCTGGGTTGAGTTGGTACTGTTTTGGGGTAGATGTAACCTTTTCTTTGTTTGTTTCTTTTTTTTTCTTTACAGCCTTCACTGTTGTCACTTAAATGATTCTGTATTGCTGTGTGTAATGTCTGTCTGCATGAGGCCTGGAGCTAATTGGACTACTAATGCCTTGTTCACATCTGCGCTGGGAAGTCTGTTCTTCTGGTCCATTGGAAAGCCAGAAGAACTGGAAAGTGGACCATGTAAATAGTGGACACGAACAATCCCGAGGGACACCATTGACTATAATGGGGTCTTTCAGAAGTCCGTTTTTTTTTTAAAACTGAAATCGCTGAACGAAAATGTTGGGCACTTTCAGCACTTTGGTGATTTCTGACGGACACTGCAACAGAGACTCGGACCACAGCCTCCGCACAGATGTGAACAAACCCTAGTATAGCAGACTTGTGGACTATTCTTACGCTGCTGTAGGAGCCCATTGGCACCACACAGTCCCTGGAGGTAATGAGGTGATAAATTGGGCCCCTTCACTTTGTATAACAACTTGGGTGCCGCTGTTGCATTTGTATAGCATCATATTTGGGGAGATGACAAGCTTTGGAACTAGCCCTTATCCCCAACCTTTTCAGTCATCGCCCACTTGTCAGTCTCATCATCACTGTCATGTACATGTACTTAAGAATATACATGTTTGTAGAAATTGGAGAATGGGATAATGGGTGGATTATGGCAACATGAAGGAACTGTGAAAGCTCTAGGAAAATCACTAACATTTGGGATATAGGATAAAGACACATTGACACTTGGGGTGCAGGACAGTGACACTGGTGCTCTCAGCTTAGAAGGAATTTGGCACAGATGGCAGGGTGTCTTCTCTTTATTTTGAGAGCTGATCTTTGTGGGGATGTGTGTGAACAGCCACCATAACAATAAGAGGATGTGGTGTCTCAAAAAGGCTTGCTGATAAGAGAGACACGCATCACCATAGCAACCATGCAATGAAATTACTGTCTGCCCTGATATCATTTTCTGGGTAGAGGCTCTTGGGACATTCTCTTTTAAGCTTGAGAAAAGTTCTGGGAAAAGTCTTTAAAACTGAGAGGCATCCGAAGAATGAAGGTGGCAGCCTGTAACCCTATTATATTAATTTTGCTTTCATCTAGTTGAGATCTTTGTGTGGTCTACTATGAATATAAACAATTCCCCTTATGAAACCCTAAATACTTAGGGCTGTGTTTGGGGCAGGGAAAATGCTCCTTGTATCGCCCACATTTACTGGTCCTAACACGGCTTGGGTGAAGGGATATGCCCTGCTGAGCTGTGTTCGAGCCACTAAATTTTGTTGGTGCATGGGCCTTTTCCCTGCCCAAACACTACTGTATAACGCTGTCCTTATTCTTTGAAAATTCTGTAAGCCATGTATATCTGTTTCTGGGAAAGCTTGACAACCAATATGCGGCTCATTACAGCTTTCACAGAAGTAGTTTTTTAGCTTTTCTGGATCTTTCTGTATATGTAGTGGCATCCCCTAGTACTCTGTTTTATTATGCTTACTTATATAACGCCATCATATTCCGCAGCGCTTTACAGACATTGACAGTCACTGTCCCATGTAGGGCTCACAATCTGTATTCCCTATCAGTATGTCTTTGGAGTGTGGTAGGAAACCGGAGGAAACATACGCAAACACGGGGAGAACATACAAACTCCTTGCAGATTTTGTTCTTGGCAGGATTTGAACCCAGGACTCCAAGCGCTGCAAGGCTGCAGTGCTAACCACTGAGTCACTACGGGCAAGTTCTCTGTTCAAATGTCCATGTTAGTCACTCAGCTTTCCCAGCAACAGATGTGACTGAGAGGAAATGACTCCAGGACTTGTATGCACTTTATATAGATATTTGACAGTTATAGATTAGGAAATGAAGTAAATAATAGAATAGAATACTTTATTTATCCACAGGGGAAATTCAGTGTCCTACAACTGATTTGGTTGTCATGGCCACTTGTTTTTAAACGCAAGGCACTACCTGGGCTTTTCTAGAATCTAGATCTGAGGAGTTTTACTTGGTAACCAATCAGATCACTACTCTCAATTTTCAGTCTTCTTTAGGAAAATGAGAGCTGAAGTGATTGGTAGCTATATTTTAGGCTGCAGTACAACTTTATTTATAAATTGACAAACTTATTTTTTTATGTTGTTCAGTTTAGTTCAATCTGTTAACATGATAAATAATTAATAGATGTTGGTGAATGTGACCTCCTGCAGCAGAGGCTCCATCCATTGTTCTTCATGTCTAATAAGATGTGGATACGTTCTTGCTCCACTACTACAAGGATTTTCAGCTTTTTTTTTGTGTCTTCAAGTTCATGAACACAGGCATGGTACCACATTATTTCTGCTTTTAACTATTTTAAGATCTAAATCTTCATAACATTACTTTTAGAGTTGGATATCTTTACATTATTTAAAGGGAGTCTTCCAGGTCCAAAGAGACTTCCAAACCATCAAGTCTACGTTCACATTACATTTATTAATGTCCATTGCTGTCATCTTTCATAGGATAACAGCATTGGCTATGAATGGTAGTAGAGTATGTGTCCATTCCCATTGACTCGAATGTACACAACATGATGGACGCTGTCTCTGGTCATGCTTATTTATTTTTGTAACTGAAGATAAAGTCCTACAGGCCTTTTTCTTCCAGTAGAAAAGAAAAATATGATGGGGGAAAAAAAAGCTTCCGTCATGTGTTTTTTTTTTTTTTTTTTTTTTTACATGGGGATGAAAGGAGACCGGCACTTGGAGAACTGTGATGGATGAGAGCAACGGACATTAAATAACAGTAGTGTGAGCCTAGCCTAATAGTGTCACATAGGGGCCTTTAATAGAAGTGGGACATACCTTTGTGGCCACAAGCTGATAGAGCAATGGAGAGATAATTATGTTTATATATGGATATGCAAATCGGACAGCAAGTGCATCAGAGGAAGAACCTCATTTGGGAGATTTGCCTACAGACAGCTGTGACATAGGAAGAGGCTGAAAATGTAATTCACAAGTACAGGGGCATCATTGGGCTGCAATTCCAGAGGAGAGCTGAAGCACTTGCAGCTGTCTGTGGGTAAATCTAGCAAATCAGGCCCTGCTCATGGTGGACTTGCAGGCTAATTTGCATAGCCATATAAAGTAGATTTTTTTTTCTGCATTGGTTTATTGGTTTCGGGTCACAAAGGTATATTTCAGCTACTATCAATGGCCCTTAAACAGTACTGTAATTGGTTTAGAGAATGTTTTGGACCTAACAGAATCGCTTTAGGCTAAGGCCCCACGTGGCGTACTGCAGCAAAATAAAGTGCTGCAACAGGATCACATCGCGGTTCTTCCCGCAGCGCTTTAGACAGAAAGTTTGCAGAGTTTTCCTCTGCGGACTTTCTGTTTCAATTATACCAATGGGGAAACTGCCGGTGTTTCCGTAGGTATGATTGACATGCTGCGATTTCCAAAACCATGCCGGTTTTGGAAATCGCCTCATGTCCGCAGCGAGTTTTTTCCGCAAAGTGGGCATGGGATTCACTGGAATCCCATCCACTTTGCTCTGACTGTAAAACGCTGCGATTTTTTTTCCGCGGTGCTTCCACCGCGGGCGAATCGCGGCGTTTGCACCACGTGGGGCTTTAGCTTTAAACAAGATTTTATTTATATAGATGTTTCCAGTCACATCCAGAGCTGCATTCACAATTTAGTTGGTTGCCTGTAGAAGCAGATAAAGCATTCACGTATCTCAATACAACTAAGACTAGGGCTGCACGGCACCTTTGGTTGTGAATCCCGTTGTGTGACCAGAGATCAACATGTCGCCCTGTGATTATTTCACCAATATAAGTGAATGACATCTTATTGCGACCCTGTTAGTGCAGCAACTTCTAGTCACTAAAAAGATCTGCAGCCCTGAATCTTCTTGCGATAAGAAGTTGCAGCCGCAGCACCCTTGGGGTTGCAATGCAACTCCATTCACTTACATTGGTGAAGGAGTTTCAGGGTAACACAGCGATCTTTGGTTGCGTGATGGGAAATGAAGCTGAAGTCACTGTTTTTAGCTCATTAGAACACTTTCAAAGCTGTCAGTGTTCCCAGTCATTGATAGCAAGCAGAGGTCTTGAAAATGGTGAGCAGTTGAAAAATATTGGTCCATATTTACGAATAGTTACGCCATGAAAATCAACCAGATTTATTACAGGGGCTGATGCAGAATGAGAAATATGATGCACCTTACTTAGCGCTTACTTTGCTCTAGAATTATATGGCAAACTTTTTGGGTGCACATTGTTGCATGTTAAGCCAGTCTAAAAGAAATTGTCTAAAAGTAGATTCGCCTATATTGCACGTAACATTAGGCCAGAGTTCAGACATAGTCACCATAATTAATTCCCTCTAGTGTCTGTAAGAAATTTTTTTAGAGCTTTTTGTTAAATAATGAGGATTCTCATAGCATTGCTCCACCCCGTATCAGTATTCACCATTAAATCTGTCACCAAACAAGCCTCTAATATTTTCTTCTGTTCCTTTCAGGAACCTTTGTCTAAATGGGTCCAGTGATGCCTCCTAGTAAGAAGCCGGAGGGGACAGGAATCAGTGTTTCCAGCCAGTGTTTCCGGAGTAGCACATTATCGAACCCACTCAATGATGATGACGACTTAGACTTCCCACCCCCGGCTGTAAAGACGAATAAGGAGAAAGGTGGTATGGAGGATGAGGAGCTAACAAATTTGAACTGGCTCCATGAGAGCAAAAACTTGCTGAAAAGTTTTGGGGACTCTGTGTTACGGAGTGTGAGTCCTGTTCAGGATATTGACGACGATACCCCACCTTCCCCCGCCCAGTCAGATATGCCCTATGATGCCAAGCAAAACCCCAATTGCAAGCCCCCCTACTCCTTCAGTTGTCTCATATTTATGGCTATCGAGGATTCTCCAACCAAGAGACTTCCGGTGAAGGATATTTACAATTGGATTCTGGAACACTTTCCTTACTTTGCCAATGCTCCCACGGGCTGGAAGAACTCTGTGCGACATAATCTGTCCTTGAATAAATGTTTCAAGAAAGTTGACAAGGACAGAAGTCAGGTAAGATGCTATTGTGGTAATGATGCTGGAAGATGGATTAATGCCACTTTGCACCCAACCACTCACAAAGTATCTTAGCTTTCTACTTTTAAAGTGAGGCTCCTGTGTGAAGGAATTTAAATTTTAGAACTTCTATTAAAGGAAGTCTGTCACCAGGGTGAAGCATATTAAACCAGAAACACAGTTAGACAGGTTGGGCTCACCTGAATTTGCCACTTTTTCTTCGCATCAAAATCTGTGCCTTCATTGCTGAGATATTCATTTATTTCAGAATATGCAAATAACCTGCCTGGAGCACTGGGGGCTGGTCTGTTGCTGCAAACCGCTACGGCTCACATTGCTGAAATACGCCGTCCTTCCCTTCTTTGAGTGACATTACCAGGAAGCTCTGCTGAAATCTCGCCTGACCGTGTTCTCGTATTTGCGTCAGTGCATTACAGCAGTGTGGAGTATAGCAGGAGCACACACTTAGTGTTTCTTACTGCTCATTTATGTATTCTGAAATAAATGAATGTCTCTGTAATGGGAGCACAAATTTTCATTGGGAAAAAGGTGTCATATTGAGGTGACCTTGACATGTCTAACTGTGATGCTGGTTTAATATGCTTCATCCTGGCAATAGACATCCTTTAAAAAGTGTCAGTGAGCCGATGTTGGAGAACTGTTTTAGGGTATGCTCACACGGCTGAATTCCTAGCTGAAAAATTCAGCTTTAGGAGTTTGAAGCTGAATTTTTCGCTTGATCAAATTCCACATCTGCCAGGTGGTATTTTTCTGCCTCCCATTCACTTCAATGGGAGTTATCAGGCAGAATCCACCTGAAGAACGAACACGACGCTTATTTTTTATTACTAACTGAAAAAATCAGCGTCAAATCAATAGAGGCTGGTTTCAGGCGAAATGTAGAGCTGACATGGAGGCGGAATCTGCCTCAAATTCAGCGCCAATTTCCACTGTGTAAACATACCCTTATAGGGAAATGCAACAATATTGTCTTAGTTTCTTCCATAACTGACCTTGTGTTTAGTAAAGGGATGCAATCCAATAATAACCTTAAAGTATTGCTTATAACACAATTACTGACAATTTCACATTAGTAGTAAAACATGAGATTCTAGTAATACAATGCTAACGTGCTCTCATAACTGGGGAAGGGGTTTTATGTACAGTGATTATAAGTGGAAGTTGCTTAACCAACAATTTCCAAATATCTATGTATAGTCATGTCTGACAGTGATATGAATTACTCCTTTGATCTGTGAATCTGTCCACAAGAATGCATGTGTGGCCGCTGTTCCTTCAGTGTAAGCTAATGTGCCTAGTGACAAAGTGGATTAGCTCCACATTGATAGATGCTTTATGTGGTCACCTATATTCTGTGTTCAACTGATGGTCTCTGTAGAGAAAATGGAAATCTCCTGCAGATTATATTAGAGGAAGATTATATTAGAGGACACATTTCTTGTTAGGACATTGCTAATTACACGCTTCCCTCATTAAAGTGACTCCACCTACCAGAATTCATACAACACCATAATATTCCTGTTGCACAGTTTGTTGCTGGCGTTCCCCTTTCCCACCTAGAAGTCTTCAGGATGAGGATAACCAGGGGCATTCAGATATTGATCATCTGATAAATGTGTTCATCGGCTCATTGACCTTTCTGTGATTTATATGACCTGATGTTGTTGGGTCTTTGTAGTGGAATTTGCCCTGTATCAGTTCTCATCCTCTCCACAAATACCGATCTTCATCCAGTTGTGTATTGAACCTGTAAGCGCTTTCTTCTTTAAATTTGCTGAACACATCAGTTGTAAAGGCTTATTAATCTGGAGACTTCTATATATTTGGGAGTGGCCCACTGTCTGATAGTTACAGTAATTTCTAGTCCCCCTAAAAGTGACAGCTGTTTCTTAAGCTGGCCAAATACATTAGATGATTGTTGGCTGAACCCTCTGATTTTGACAGAACTGGCCAACCATCTGATATGTATGTGGTCTTTGCAAATGGAAGATGTTGGGGAGATAAGGATTCAACAGTTGGTTTTCAATGGCAAAATAGTTTTGATTTAGGGGAGATAAGCCGCTGCCATGTGAGTCTGGCAGTAGCTTCATCCTCTCTCTGATTCAGGACCAAGTCGAGGCCAAGCTGAGCATGCATGTGTAAGGGGAAAGTGAGAGCGCTCCTCGCAGGGCATTTGGCTGACAGATATCGTATGTGTATGGTCCGCTTTAGGCTCTTTTTACATCTGCATTTGTTAGTGCTGCTCTTCTGTTTCATCATAGGAGCAGAACAATGACATTAATGACACTGTAGGATCCATTACATTGCGGTTATCAAAGGCAACCACTTGACAGACTTTCTGTCATAGGACAAAATTGTGCAGTGTGAATGACATCCAGTATGGCTACCTTTCCGGAAGTTGCTCCCCAGCTTTTTCTGCCAGCTGATTGGCACCTGGACTTAGTTATACTGTAGAGCGTCCAAGAAAGTGCTGGAAGTTGTAGCTTTACAACACAGTCCTGGAAAATCGTATCTCTTGTCAGGGCAGAGCTTGTTTAGAAAGGTAGCTGAACATAAAACAGCGCTGTCACTTTAACCGGAGGAATTTCCTTGTTGATACTGTCTGCTAAAGTCTGCTCCTAGTCTTGTAGAGGGCCTCATTTCATGGCCATTCTCAGCTGGGTTATCACAAGAGATTTTACTTATGTTTCCGAACCTGTGTTAAATTTGGTAACCGCCAATATGGCCACTACCACAGAAGAAGTATTCACAGACTCCTCAATGGCCAGTCTGTATCCCACCCGCCCCTGATTTCCCCCCTCCCCAGATATGTCAGTGTTGGTAGATTTGGGCCTGGTAGATTCATGGGCCTGGGAAAGCTGTTTGTAGACATCAGTGATCTATATTTATAATTGGTGACATCTTGACACAACATTATATCTACATATGTTCATGATCAGGAGATTTGTGGGTTACATTAGGCTTGGGGGGTGGATGTCACTTTCTGCTTAGAGTCCAAGGCTCTTGTGGGTAATCTGAGCTGTCAGTCAGTCCCCTCCCCCATAATGTCCCTTTTGCCCGTGAGTTTCCGAATCCACTGCCATCTGGTCCTCGGCTGCAGAGAGGAATTTTTCTTGTATATGTGTTTCCATAGCAACGGTCTCACAGTTGATAGGGAGAGTAACTAGTTGCCATAGTGACAGAGTTCCTGATGTGGCAGTTTGTGCGTGCGGGGAGAGGCGAGCGCAGAACTCTTGTGGTGTAGCTATAATATAGGAGACGTGGATGGGGGGGGTTCACATGACTTGATGTAAAAAAAATAAAAAATTGTTTTTATTTTTGGAAATTTTCACAATAGACTAGCTGCTTTTTTCCCCCTATTGCGTTGAGTCAGCGGCTTCTGTTCTATAAATAGACTATTAAATACCAGCGCTGCTGGTATGTAGCCGCAAAGAAAGAAACCATGTTGTAGGACTACATGTCCAAGCATGACCAGACTGCGAATGTGTGAGGCTAGTACTTGCAGTTGTACGGTGACTTTGAGCAAGGGTGATTCATGGATCAACAAGTCGTAGTTAAAGAATGGCGCAAAGGTTTTGTCAGGTAATATCACCTGGGCAAATGCAATATTTTTATATGTTTATGAATGATGCAGCCTATAGAGAATGGTATTGGTACACAACCCCTCCACTCATGGCAGAGCATTAAACCTCTAAAACAAGAAAAAGCCCCAGTAAATATAAGGCATTATCAAACCTTCAAGCCTTTCCATGTGCATCTGCGACTTAGGAGTTACGGGTTGTTCATCCTGATCTTTATGATTCATGAATAGAATTTTAAAACTACAATAAAGACTGACTGACATTGACTGATGCCTGCACAGCATTAGAAGACTGACAAAGAGGAAGAGATGCTAACATTTAGGGTGTGTGGAAAGCTGGGTAATGCCCCAATGAGTAAAATAGTACTGGCCGTTTAACAGTATTTTCATCTCATTTTTCCTACTTTGTAGGTAACAAAACCGATACAGGATGCAAAATGGACTTCAAAATATACATATTAGATAATACCAATGGCCTGCACGGGCAGCGCTGACACTCTTGCAGTGTTTTCCCTCCATTATCCGGATTTTAGCATGTGTGTCACTTGGAAGCCTTTCTGTTTGAATGGGTCTGTAGGGAGTTGTGTTTCCTGCTCCTTCCTAAGCTGCCATCTGTACAGTCCGGGTAGCGATCCTCATTTTTGCCGTTTACATGCAATATTCGCGCTATGCCCTATGTGCAAAGGTGCGTTGTACTATGGAAAAAAAGTTGCCTTGACACTACATATGTACTGAATCACTAATGTTGGCCGTGGGAACAAATAGATTTATGAAAGTGTCAAAAAAACACTGGGAAGTTTATTATCCCATCTACAGTAGTTTTCTGGGGTACATGGGTGACTTTGTTTGATGTGAGCCACATCCCCTGCTCTGCAACTTGCCACTATCCGTGAATGTGGGTGGACTTGGGCAGGGAATCATCAGCCAGACATATTCATTATAACTCACGCCAGTTTTCAGGCATGAGTTATACAGGAAATCAATGCGATTTCCTAACTGCCATAGATCTCCATTATGGCGCATGGGCTTGCGTCTGATTTATTAAGAGGCCGGATCCTATATGAAGACTGTCATACGAAACACCAGATTTAATAAATCTGTCCCATTGTCTTTGTTGCCAATGGCAACCAATTGCAGCACATCTTTTATTCCTTACAGAGCTTATGAAAAATAAGTTCTGTGCTGAGATTGGTTCCTAGGGGAAACAAAGTAATTATTTTTTTTTTTTTTTTAAACTGAGGCCCCATATTGCGGAAACGCAGCTTTTTTTGTTGCAGATTTTGCTGCGATTTTTCGAGCCAAAGCCAAGAGTGGCAACAAAAAGAATGGAAAATATATGGGAAGTTCTTATACTTCTACCTTCTCCTTAATCCACTCCTGACTGCCTTAGACAGTTTTCATGAATCTGACTGTATTGAGCAGTTGTCGTTCCTGACATAGCCGGTCTGTGATGCCAGTTAAGTGGGCCAGGGGGAAATGAGCAGCTGACACCTCTAGCCCTATTTTATCCCTCTTTTTTGTGTATCTGTGTAGGTAAAAAACAAAACACAAAGCATTAATATGTTGGGGGGGAAGGGATTTCGGTCTTGGTGTGACCGGGCAGGACGGAGCATGTTGTCCACTACAGCTCCATCCATGTTGTGCATGTCATTACAGATCGTTCCATTCTTGTGACTCGGACACATGCTTTGTCTATAGCAACGACTCCATTAAGGTCTCCTTAGCCTGCCGAAAACGCAAGCATCATCATTTATTTAGTAATGTTCCATCTGGAGACACTGGGTGGTCATGTGGCTGCAGCTCTCTTGGGAATAGACCGCTCAGAAAGGCCTACCCACAGCAGCATTGGCATGTAACGTTTTAATAGACTAGATGTAGGGCATGTCATATATAGAGCATCACCTGTATCCATTGCTATTCTAAGGACTTCATTTGATCCTGGCCTAAATCGTATTGGTCAGCTGTAAGAACAATCCATGTACATTTTGATTTGGGAGACCACCAACATGACTACCATTGAGGCTTCCATAGACTGTTTTCAAGCAGATCTATTGAGATTGAGATGTTGGCTGGCAGGTCGCCAATGACTGTTATTGAGTTATCCTACCTTATTCTGTCTTGTGGTTGAAATTGGGAGTTTCTATGTGATGGCCCATATTCTGATTATTGTAGTCTCCACCACCCATCTTTCCTAGATTACATTATGGCAGTATAAGACTGGGGATTGCTTAATGCTATGTACTTGGGGAGTTACCAGTCAAGACTCTAGAACAGCAGGAGGAAACTGTTATGTAACCCATCTTTCCCAGTAGTTGATAAAAGTTAAAAATACTATTCTAGTTTCTAACAATATGTCAGAAAAGAAATTTTGTGCTCTCTTAAACTCCTTTTAAATCTGTCCTGACATTTGCTGATGGGGTGGCGTGCAGCTATACGCATCTTGTGTGATGTAACCAATCCGCTCATCTTTGTTATGAGGCGTTCAGTTGTAGGTCGGATTTATTTTTAGACACCCAGTTTGATGTTCCCAAGGGTGATATCACTTATCATGAAAGGACATGTCCCTGGCTGAGAGTCTTACAGAGTCACCATAGCCAGCTGTCTGACCAAGGCCTCATTTGTAGAGGTAGAACCTATCATTATGAGAGGAGCAATGGCATGACACCATGTCCCGGTCCTTCAACAGCATTGCAGGTGTGATCAGGGATTGCCAGTGACCTCATAGTAATATTTCAATAACTCTGAAATTTTGAGAAAGATTTGTCAAAACTAGTGCAATGGACAATGGAGCAGTTGCCCATAGCAACCAGATCTCTCCATGTTTACATTGTAACAAACTGTCAGGGCAGGAGTTTAGCTCACAGGGCATTGTCTTTATGGGAACAGTATTGCAGCTCAGGAGCTGAGTGAACAGGACAAGGCCTGGGCTTCAGCTTTTAGAGGTCAATGCAAATCTTTGCAATTCACTGACAGGAAACAGAGATAGTGAAATTGAGGAGGAATTGTAACACACGGTATATTTGAAATATAATGACATTTTTATTACACAAGGATGACTGGAGACTGGAGAATGAGTACCAAGAAAACTGTGAAGCAGAGGGACCCCCAGAGCGGTATTTATTAATAGTCACTATATCTGCTGCAGGTTGTCACCTCCCTGTAGTGTTGTTTGTTGCAGATAATTACAGCATATAAGACCCTGGAATTCCCTTCGGTTGCTATAGGCAACAGCACGGAGAATCGCTACTTGGTTGCTGTACCTGAAAATGTGCTATTCACCAGCAGTCACTTGTTGCTAGGAGACTGTGTCTGGCAGACTTCTCCTCGGACTGGGTCGGAGATGCTGGAGCAGTCTTAGGGGTCGTGCGCCAGCTGTCATACCACGGGAATTAATCACCACAAAGTGCTGTAAACTCTGCTGCTGGAGTCAGGGAGGAAATCAATAGATGTCCGACCGTGTGGGTGATGTAGGAGGGAAGCCATCATTTCATCCACATACTCCACAATATTACAAAGAAGTAAAGTTGCACTTTGCAGCTATCTAGCGTTAACAAAGAGCTGGGTGGGGTCTGGGGCACGCTGGTTAATGCTGTGTGCCCAGTGTGAAGGAATGTATGCAGAATATGGGGTTTAAAGGGCTAGTAACCCTACAGTCTGGAGAGTCTAACAGTACTGGAGTGTTAAGGAGCAGCTGATATCAGTCACGTATAAGGGTGTAAATGTGACATAAAGTACTGATCATAGGGGCAGGGAGATTTCCACACTATCAGTTATTCATTCGATTGAATGACACTACAGTCTAAAATGGCTGATAACAGGGAATAGTAAATCGTATTAACCTGTCCTATAGTCAGTTTTTCCAATGCGTGAAATAGATAACAGGGAGTATTCTATTACATGCAGCCGAGCCCTCACACACAGTTGGTTAAACCAACCAATTTCTGAGGGACTGGTTGACTGTCTTAAGTGTATGGTAGCCTCTCAACTAATCTGACAGGTTATGTCTAGGCATGGACCCTCCACCCAGCTAAAAAAAAAAAAAAAAAAAAAAAAAAATGATTATGAATTAAACATATATAGTGTACTTACCAGCAGGGCTGTGGAGTCGTAGTCAGGGCCAGTTTTGGGTGGAGTTTGAGTTGACTCTGACTCTTACTCTGGCTACAAAATAAAATGTTTAAAGGCAGTCAACCACCTCCCCCCAAGCATATTCAGCTGCCACCTTCCTATTACAGAGCACATTACACTGAGAAATAATCTACTTCTATTATTTCAATTTTGCAGCTTTGGAGAAAAACAACTTTAGGCTGGGGCCCCACATTGGCGAAAACGCAGCCTTTTGGTCACGACGGAAACGCAGCGGCAAAAAACTCTGGGTTTTACGTTACCTGCAAAGTGGACGGGATTCTGGCTAATCCCATCCACACACTACAGAAAAAAATCTGAAGCAAAAATGCTGTAATTCCAAAAATGCTTGTGTTTTGCAAATCGCAGCATGTCACTTACACTTACGGAAACGCTGGTGTTTTCCGTATAGGTATAATAGAAGCAGAAAGTTCACTGAGGAAAACCCTGTGGACTTTCTGTGAAAAGCACAATGTGTTTCTGCCACCGTCTTTTCCACAGCGTTTTTTGGCTGCGGCTCTCTGTGGGGCCTTAGCCTTAAAGTGTTATGCAGCTGAGGCAGCTGGTGCACTGGAGGTGGGCCTTCTGCTCTGGGAGCCCTCCTCTGCTCAAGCAAGATAGGCGATGTCACAGCAGTGGGAGGATCAATGATCACTGCAAGGGGAGAGAGATTGTAGGGTTCTGCCTGGCAAGAGCAGTGCTCCCTGGGGTGAGGGCCGCCTCCTGTGCACCGACTACCTAATTTGCATAAGACTTCAATGTTGTTTTTCTCCAGATCTGCCAAAGTGACATATATAACAAAGGTATGTTGTTTCTCACTATAATGAGCTATGTAACACAGTCATCACAACTGAATATGCTTGAGGGAGGGGGTAGATTCTCTTTAATTATTACACAATTATTAATATTGTATAATTAATTAGATACATAGTTTGTTGCATATTTACTTTCATAGGAATTTCATCACCGCTTTTTTTCTCGAATTAGAGGAGTTGGAGTCAGTGGTTTGGCGCACCGACTCCACACTTTTGCAGATCTAGAGAAAAACAACATTGAAATCTTTGCAAATGAGTTAGCTGGTGCACAGGAGGTGGGCCATCACCCAGGGGAGCACTGCTCCTTGCCATGCAGACCAGTACCCATCTCTCCCCAGGTGATGACATCGCTGCTTACCTGCTGCCCTCCATGCTGCTGCCGATGCTTCTGTTGCTCCATTTGACTCCATCTGTTCTGTGATAAAATAGCTATGGACTTCCTCAGGAGTACTATCGGTAATAGACACAGTGTTGAAAGGTCATGAGGGGTGTCTGTGACTTACAGACTGGGCTTCAGAGATAGTGGCTGTTTTATTACAGAACAGACAGGGAGGCAGCACAGAGGGCACCGGGTAAGTACGTTATACATGTTTAATGTATATGTTAGGTTTTTTTTAGTGGATGGAAAACCATTTAAAGTCTGATCCTTTTGATCTTAGGGCTGTCAGGTGGTTTTTCCACCCTAAACCGGCCCCAGCATGTGCAGCACTGCACTGCACCCATGGTGCCCCTCACTAAGGTTTGTGTTGCTGAAAAGTCAAGTTATAAGCTTTTTAGAACCTTATATCGGCATATGCAAATTTACCTTAACTTGTCACAAGGGTCGGGGAGCGGCTTCATCTAGTCACACAGTCATTGCTCTAAATCACACTCTGTGCAGTGTAACAGCCACGTCCCTAACTAACATTAGGGTGATACCCTACCTAACTTCCGGTCTCACAGGGTATGATTTAGTGTACTGTCTGCATGACTAGATGAAGTTGCTATCCACTCCCCAGGGCTAGATAAGGTTGTGAAAGCTTATGACTTGACTGACTTGATGCTAGGACCAGTTTTGGGTGGAAACACCATCTGACACGTTCCCTTTAAAGGATATAAGCCACCACCAGAGGTGTCTGCAGGAGGCAGAGATATCTGGCAGCATCTTTCTCCCATCTGCCTATTTGACTGTACATGCATACTCAGCTGAATCAAGTGTGTGTGTATATGGGGGAATCAGTAGGAGTAGCTGTTGACTGATTAAGCATTTGGCCAACAGCTGTGGAAGATGTATGGCCACCTTAACTGCAGATGTAGATGTAAATATCACCCACATCTAATACACTATCCCACATGTGAATACACCCTAAAGCCTTATTATATGTGCAGGTTTTGTTCAGGAAGTTGGGTACAGTTTTTGAATGTTAATAATCCTGTACATCCTGAGCCTCCTGGTTCAGGAACAAAGTATCATTACAGTAAAAAGTGACAGAGCAGAAGGGAAATGTAACTCTGCATATTAATGCACATTAGCATGGCATTCAGGGTTTGTAGAAAGCTGGGTAATAACCTCCCCGGGCACCTGATGACTGTAAGGAGATGTGACCTATATTCTGGATCTATAGAGTCCGCCTCTACGGAGTAAAATATTCCTGAGTTTATCGCAGTAATTGGGTCACTCTCTTTTGAAGTCTCGTTTACATCAGCAAAAGGAGTGATATGCAAATGAAATGTGCCAGGAAAGGTTGGCGTGTGTGTGTGTAAAATAAGTTTACACTGGCATGCAGGCTGGGCTTGTAAGAAGTAATGTGACAGAGCGAGGCATGAGGTACTTGGTGCCTGGCACTCATGAATGGGGGGGTGTAGTCCTCATTGTGAATTAGACTGCGCTCTTGTGCTGGTGACATCAGGGGTCAGGTCTCTATTAGGCTTCTGGGAGCTTGAAATAAAGTCAATATTTGGAGGCTCCTTTATCTGAATGACTTGTGTCCTGGGGGTCAGGTGGAGCGTGTGCCTGGCAGCAATCGATACCCTGATGTGGCGGCACCTTTAGTCAGGGACATTGTGAGAGCATGGGCAATCATATGCCAGGTCTGTCTTTGTGTATACATTTGCCCAACAGTGCAGTGGATGGGGGAAAAAAAATTACTAAATAACAAGTTTCATTTGTTGTGCAGGACACTTACAAAGCTGGTTGACAACCTTTGGTGAGAACTGTAGTGTCAGCCTCATTAGTTGTTACCTAGCTTTCCCAAAAACATATATAACTTTAAGACAGCCATGCACATAAGAGAGCTGGCGGCCATTAGTGTTAAAGAAAGATGGAAGACGACTCAAAGATATAAGGGGAGGATTTAAAGCGTAACTAAACTTTTGGACCGTTTTGATTTCTGGCAGTATTTGTGTCATTAATAAATTTTGTAATATACTTTATTAACATTATATTTATTGTTTCTGTATTGAGAGCTGTTCCTGCCTCTCTCCGAATGTTAATGTGTATCGAGTACGGGGCTGTGTAATATGTAGAGAAAATGAAGGCAGGGGAGGGTCACTTCACACAGTTCTATCTTGGACATTATAAAATGTACAAACTTGCTTTTGCTATCATATGAAAGAGGAGATTCTCTTCTTGCAGTGCTATCTATATTATTTCCAGAGATGTCACTGGTTGAAAACAGTCAGGATTGAGATATTTATATCATATATATATTATGTAGCTGCATATAAATATCCCAGTCCTGACTGTGTTTTCAACCAGTGATATCTCTGGAAATAATATAGATTGCACTGCAGTCTGGTCTGGAGCAACGTTGACCTAGACACAGATGTGAATATGGTGTCAGTAACGATTGTGCCAGGTAACTCCACCAGCAGAATAGTGAGTGCAGCTCTGCAGTATACCCTGTTTCCCCGAAAATAAGACAGCGTCTTATATTAATTTTTGCTCCCAAAGATGTGCTGTGTCTTATTTTCAGGGGATGTCTCTTTTTTTTTTTTTTTCAATGAAGAAAAATTCACATTTATTGCTGAACAAAAAAATGAACATTTATTATATACGGTACTGTACAGTAGTTGTCATCACAAACCAGCATAACCAGACAAACTGTGAATCCTATCAAGAATTTCTTACTACCGTACCATTATTTCCATGTACAACAATTAACAGTATGGTACATTTACCAATATTTACGGTACGAATAGAAAGTAAAATTTATTCAATGACAGTTATGTCATCATCTTCTAGGACATCATCATAACAATCCAAACCATTAATTTCCCTGCACACAGTATCATGCCCCATAGTGGCCCCTGCACACAGTATCATGTCCCATAGTGGCCCCTGCACACAGTATCATGTCCCATAGTGGCCCCTGCACACAGTATCATATCCCATAGTGGCCCCTGCACACAGTATCATGCCCCATAGTGGCCCCTGCACACAGTATAATTTGCCATAGTGGCCCCTGCACACAGTATCATTCCCCATAGTGGCCCCTGCACACAGTAGTTTGCCCCATAGTGGCCCCTGCACACAGTAGTTTGCCCCATAGTGGCCCCTGCACACAGTAGTTTGCCCCATAGTGGACCACCCATGAACAATTATTATACTGTGGGGTCTTTTCAGACCCCAGAGTATAATGATCGGAGACCCAGGAGAGGATAGAAACATAAAAAAACAACGTTGCTTACCTGTTCCTCGCTCCGGTGCATGCCCGTGCGCTACTCCGGCCTTCTTCAATGTTAGACCAGGCCGCATCACGTGATCCGGCCGGCGTCGTGACGCAAAATGACGTCCGCTGACGCCTGCGACGTCACCAAACAGGCCCAAAGCCTGGAGAAGCGTAGGACAGGTAAGCACATAGTTTTTTATGTTCGCTCACCTCCCCTGGGCCGCCGATTATTATATTCGGGAACATACGTCTTACTTTCGGGGGATGCCTTATATTGGGCAATTCTCCGAAACCTCTCCTATGCCTTACTTTCGGGGGTGTCTTATTTTCGAGGAAACACGGTAATACAGGATGTAACGCTGGATCAGTACATTAGTAATGTATCACTTGACTGTTTGAATTAATTCTATATAGAAATTGTAATTGATGATTGGGGTGAAAATATTCCTGTATAATTTCAGGCTCCATTTCTTGCCTCAGGATTTGCTCCTGTCAATAATTTTTTTTTTCTTCTCTTGTTTTCAGAGTATTGGCAAAGGGTCCTTATGGTGTATAGACCCCGAATACCGTCAGAACTTGATACAAGCCTTGAAAAAGACACCATACCACCCATACTCCCATGTATTCAACACCCCCCCCACCTCTCCTCAGGCCTATCAAAGGTAAGGTGACCCCAAGCTGTTGCTTAAAGAGGTTTTCCTAGATTATCCTTGGGATAGGACATTAGTATCACATTGGCGGTGGTCTGACGCCCAGAAGCCCTACCTACAGCTGTTTGAAAAGGCTACACACAGATGCTGCTGCTTTGAACATCTGATTATTGGGGGGAGTTGGGTGTCGGACCCCCTCCAATCTGATATTAATGATCTGTTTTATAAGTCAGCAATATTTTAGTACAGTTTTTTTTTTTTTTTTTTTATAATTTATATGGGCGCCGTCATAATACAGAGTAATTTTCAAGATCTCTGATTGCTATTACTAAAACAAAACACTCTTCCTAATATCTAGATGCTTGAAGAGAGGGTGTTATATTGAAAGTGTAGTCAGATCTGTTATAGAATTAAGTGAATAAATCAGCTGCAATAGTGGGACACGGCTCTGTACATTGTGAAATGGCAATCTGCTTCTGGCTCCATACGCTGTGATGAAAGCAGCTGATTGGTGGGGGTGTTGGACCCCCACACATCCAGTATTGATGACCTGACCTAAGGATAGGTCATCATTATTGAGTCTTGGAGAGTGTTTTTAATACTCACTCACAGCAAGCTTAAATCTTGAAAATTGCAAGAATTGAAAGTTAAAGTTCTTTAGAAAGCTATTAAAAACTTCTCATGCACTTAGTAGATGGAAGTTGCCCATAGTTGACTTTCTATTTCCCGGGTTTGTAACATACCTGCTCAGTTCTTATGCATTGCCCCTGTTGCTGCTCCTTCTTCAGCTTGTGAAGGCTTTGAGGAACCTGTGGGATATGAGGCTTGTATTGCATTGTCTCCATGCGTTGCCTTGGTACAGATAACTGGCGACTCTTTGTGGTTACGCCATGTTTGTTCATTCTTTGAAACCACAACAACGATGACCACATTGCACAGAGACTGTTTTCATCTACTATGAGGCTACATGCTCCAGGCAGTGTGAATGGTTGTGGCTTCAGCCATTATTAGCCCATCCCAGTATAGAGATCTGACACCTGCACTTACCTTCTGACCGTATACTTAGCTGTTGTTTCCTGCTATAAGCCATTCAGATGTGATAGCGTTTTATTTTGGGCTCTTGATCTTCCTGAGGATTTTCTATGCTTACAAATAACTTTAGAAACTTTACTGTGGTTATCCAATAATCCGAAAAAAATTGTTCTATAAGCGGTTCCTATGATTCTGGGATGATATATTGGTGGGAATGGAAAGTAGTTACTTTAAGCCTGTGCACAATATTTGTGTGGCTTCAACTGTCGAAGTCATATCCTTATCCACAATCTTCTCATAGACGCTCACTATATATAGTGGGGGAAAAAAGTATTTAGTCAGCCACCAATTGTGCAAGTTCTCCCACTTAAAAAGATGAGGCCGGCCTGTAATTGTCATCATAGGTAGACCTCAGCTATGAGAGACAAAATGAGAAAACAAATCCAGAAAATCACATTGTCTGATTTTGAAAGAATTTATTTGCAAATTATGGTGGAAAATAAGTATTTGTTCAATAACAAAAGTTCATCTCAATACTTTGTTATATATCCTTTGTTGGCAATGGCAGAGGTCAAACGTTTTCTGTAAGTCTTCACAAGGTTGGCACACACTGTTGCTGGTATGTTGGCCCATTCCTCCATGCAGATCTCTAGAGCAGGGATGTTTTGGGGCTGTCACTGGGCAACACGGACTTTCAACTCCCTCCAAAGGTTTTCTATGGGGTTTAGATCTGGAGACTGGCTAGGCCACTCCAGGACCTTGAAATGCTTCTTACGAAGCCACTCCTTCGTTGCCCTGGCGGTGTGCTTGGGATCATTGTCATGCTGAAAGATCCAGCCACGTTTCATCTTCAATGCCCTTGCTGATGGAAGGAGGTTTGCACTCAAAATCACACGATACATGGCTCCATTCATTCTTTCATGTACACGGATCAGTCGTCCTGGTCCCTTTGCAGAGAAACAGCCCCAAAGCATGATGTTGCCTCCCCCATGCTTCACAGTAGGTACTTTGGTTTCATCTGACCATATGACATTCTCCCAATACTCTTCTGGAACATCCAAATGCTCTCTTGCAAACTTCAGATGGGCCCGAATATGTTCTGGCTTAAGCAGGGGGACACGTCTGGCACTGCAGGATCTGAGTCCCTGGCGGCGTAGTGTGTTACTGACGGTAGCCTTTGTTACGTTAGTCTCAGCTTTCTGCAGGTCATTCACTAAGTCCCCCTGTGTGGTTCTGGGATTTTTGCTCACTGTTCTTGTGATCATTTTGACCCCATGGGGTGAGATCTTGCGTGGAGCCCCTGATCGAGGGAGATTATCAGTGGTCTTGTATATTTTCCATTTTCTAATTATTGCTCCCACAGTTGATTTCTTCACACCAAGCTGCTTGCCTATTGCAGATTCAGTCTTCCCAGCCTGGTGCAGGTCTACAATTTTGTTTCTGGTGTCCTTCCACAGCTCTTTGGTCTTCACCATAGTAGAGTTTGGAGTGTGACTATTTGATGTTGTGGACAGGCGTCTTTTATACTGATAACAATGTCAAACAGGAGCCATTACTACCGGTAATGAGTGGAGGACAGAGGAGCCTCTTAAAGAAGAAGTTACAGGTCTGTGAGATCCAGAAATCTTGCTTGTTTGTAGGTGACCAAATACTTATTTTCCACCATAATTTGCAAATAAATGCTTAAAAAAATCAGACAATGTGATTTTCTAGATATGTTTTCTCATTTTGTCTCTCATAGTTGAGGTCTACCTATGATGTCAATTACAGGCCTCTCTCATCTTTTTAAGTGGGAGAACTTGCACAATTGGTGGCTGACTAAATAATTTTTCCCTCACTTGTGTGTGTATGTATATATATGTTTGTGTATTTTATATATATATATATATATATATATATATATACACAAAACAGTCCCACAAGTAGATAAAAATAATTCATATTTATTTAGCATATTTAAAAAAACATAAATATACAAATACATTACATAATGGGGGAAATTGGGAGATCCCCAAAAATTTGCTAAATGGAGGTGAGTATGGGAAGATAAATGGCTAGTAAATGAATCACCTATAAGTCTATGTCAGCTGAGACCTCTTATAATAGTACATAAATTGCATCAAGAAAGTGTAAACATAGTCATAGATATCTTATAAGACAGCTTTAGTAGACAAGTTTGCAAGTCAAAGATTGTATACATGATAATAAGCCCATACTGTTCACTTTACCCAAGAAGTACGCACACCGATGCACGTTTCGCCGCTCTGGCTTCGTCTAGAGGGAGGGTGAGTGTACAGCAACATGTAGAACTTCTACGCAACACATAATGATAGTGGATCTCTTGTGTATTTACAGTGGAATTTGCACTGAAACTGGTTTTCCAACACAGATTTGCACATTAAAAGCTACCGCAGATCTACATTTGGATTAGTCCCATTCAGTTGGGCTAATCTGTGTGGCTAGCTATCTGTGGCAAAGAATTGACACATTGTGGTTTTCAAACCTTCAGTGGAAATTTCTGCAGCTATTTGGATGGCAACGCCACATCCAATTGAAAGCAGTGACAGTGAGATTCCTTCTTTCCCTACCCACACACAGTGATTGACAACTCGTCCCGTCTCAGTGTGTGTACACAGAAGGCTGTGAGTCCATTGGTGCGGGTGGGATAATCTAAAAACCTCTATATCACAGACCTCGGCTTCTTTCCCTGTAGCTGCAGCTTTTATATGTAATATATTGGGATATGTTTTCTGATTTGAATAGCAGTGTTTCAGTTCCCAGACAGCAAGCAAGGAAATTTAGAAAACGGCACGGAATTGGGAGGAAATATCTATTGGAAAGTTGCAGAACTTTTCATTATATAATAGTAAAGCTTTATTTTACATGGACTGGACAATTCCTAAAATAAAAATGAATACATTTGCTGTTACCTGGCTGTCCCCTATGCAGCTCAGTAGAATTGCTCTGAGCTGGTGTTGTATGACTAATATTTATTCTCCAGGATGGCGCGCGGTTTGTACGTGTGCGCCCGCCACTGCTTCTTCTTCTCTCTTTTTTTTTTTTTTCTTGCAAGATCATTTAATGAAGTTTGTTGGCGTCTCTGTTGAGAAGCATTCCATCACATGCCCAGACAATCAATCCGCACTGAGAGATGCTTAGAACAGCTGGGCTGCAGGGGAAGACTGCCGTAAGTCTGCCCTCACAAGGCGATTAGCGTGATGGTAACCGTAGCAACTGGAGCGTCGCTATAGCAACACATAGCGGAGACAGGTGCAAGTTGCATCACGAGACTGTTAGTTGCCTGGCAAAAGAACATACCATTAGCACATATAACTACATGGTTACCATGGCAACCCCTGAACCCCACGCAGCGACTACAGTTGGCTCCCAGCCCCGTCCTCGCTACCTGATTTGGTCTGTTTTAAATTTTTTTTTTTTTTTTTTGTGAAAATCAGCAACAGCATGAAATATCCAAAATGACAACTTGAGGTCAGATAGCTTCAGGAGGAAACATCAGATTGAGGATTAGCACAAAGCCTGGGACAAAGTGCTCAGGAAGCAAAAATAAATAAAAGTCCCCTCCCCCACCCTCTGAAAGATGAACGTAAACTTACACGTTTCATTACTTCTATTGTCAGCACTCTACTCATGGTAGTGCAATTTATGTTTTTTTCCTCAGGAAAGACAGAAACATATAGTTCTCCGCTATTTAGGTGGCTATGGTACTTGTAGTCCGCTGGGGGCTATTTGGTTGAATTTACATCCTTAGAGCTAACAGTAATTCAAAATGGAGTTGCCTTATATGTTTGTGGCCATTAGCAATGACATGCTCTGTGATAGGGTATCCTTGACTCAGATTTGTTTTTCTAGCACATCCTACGTGTTCAGTTGCGATCTGGGTAATGTAGAAGCCAAGTCAATACTCAGAGGTCTTATCATGTTCCTCAAACCAATATTGAACAATATTTGTAGTGTGGCATCGTGTATGATCCTGCTGAAAGAGGTCACTGCCATTAGGGAATACCATTGCCATAAAGGGGTAGAATTGGTCTCTAACAATGTTTAGGTAGATGATATGTGTCAAAGTAACATCCGCGTGATCGTCAGAACCCAAGGTCACTAGTTGGCAGCGTCACATTGCAGTCCTGGAATCCTGTGTTCAAATTCAACCAAGTACAACATCTACAGGGAGTTTCTACTTTATCCCATGTTTGCATGGGTTTCCTCTGGGTACTCAGGTTTTCTCCTACTCTTCCATAGGAAATTTAGATTGAGTGACCTACTAGGGATAGTGAATATAACAGGTATCTGTAAAACACTGCAGAATATGTTGGTACTATAAAAGTAAGAAAAATAAAATAGCAGCAGAACATACTGCAACCCAGAGCATCGTACTGCTTCCATTTGCCTTCCTTTTCCCCATAGGTCATCCTGGTGTCATCTTTTCTCCAGCTAAGTCTAGGTTAACATCTGCGGTGGGCTCTTCAGCGTTAGGGTCCAACGGGGGACCTGAATTACAGAGAGCCGAACGCTAAATCTGCGGTTACCCGGGGACACTGGCAGACCCCATTGACTATAATGGGGTTTGGCAGGTATCCGCCATTTTCATACTGAAAGCTGCGGAGTTAAAAGTCCTTCATGCAGGCGCAGATGTGAACTTAGCTTAAGGCTGCTGTCACTTTAGCGTTGTGTGACTGTTTGGGGACTCCGTCGCCCATTCTGCTTAAAGTATGTGGAGGGAAAAGTCCTGCAGCAGGACTTTTCTCTCCACTGATTTCGGGTGGAAACCCGGCAGACCTATATAGTCTATAGTCTATGGGGTCCGCGATTGTCCGTGAGTAGCCACTTTTTTAAGTGGATAGGGTTTCTGTTTTTCGAGTCCCCAGGTGGACTTGAAGAATGGAAACTCGAAGAAAAGTGTGAACCTAGTGTAAGCTACACACATGAATCTGGCCCTCCAAGTGATCAGATCCTTACATTTGCCTGTTGTTCCAGCTTCCAACACACAAATTTCAAGAACTGACTGTTCACTTTCTGTCTAATATAACCCTTGAATGGCGCTATTGTCATGAGATAATCAACAATGTAATGACTGCTAAGTGTATATACAGTAGTTTCATATATACTACTGTAGATCTATCACCCAACAATATCCAACATTGTTTATCCATTCTTTACAGAACTATTACTTATAAGACTGCATTTATTAAATGTTGATCCCCTCCTGCTCCTTTATTGAGGCTCTTCTTCCTTGACCGGATTCCTCCTGCTCCACAAGGCTCCATAACAGAAGATTATAAACTGCAGGACACTATACCACCATCGAGAAAATGAAGATACCCAAGAAACTACTTGGTCTGTGTACAGTAGTTTCTTGGGTATCTTCATTTTCTTGTTGGTGGTATAGTTTCCTGCAGTTTATAATCTTCTCTTATGGAATTGCAATATATGCAGTTCTTAAATGTACTAACATTACAACTTTATGGCTTAATTTGCTCCTGGAATCATTGCATTGATTGTAGTCCTCGACCATTGCAAAGCTCCATTTCATAGGTGGTCATGAAAGATTCCTGAAATCTGTCACTGTGCAGCGACTGAAAAGTCCGTACTCAGAAACGCCACTTTGCTGGCACCAATTAGCACTGTGATTACTGAAAGAGGATTGCAATTTCAGGGCTAAAAGGACGGGCACCGGGCGAAAGGATTTGAAATGAGATTATGGCATTAGACGGCTCCTCGCTTTTGTTCCGCTCATAATGCAACGATTTCGCTCGAGTAAGTGAAACAATCCAGTTTGGAGATTGAAGTGGCGGATCAATGTCCTGCAGATTTCTTCAAGCGGCTGCCTGAGAACTGACCTCTGCTTGGAGATGGCAGGGAATGAGGAATTAAGCTCAACACTGATCACTGACGCAGGATGTACATGTGAAAACTTCATTAGAGTTCTTGTCTTTGATCCTGGAAAATAATTGATTAAATCATTTATATTCTATAATACAGGTTGTAGTTCAGAGTCTGTACAGGAAATTATATGCATATAGTGATTTCACCAGCAGAATAGTGAGTACAGCTCTGGAGCATAATACAGGATGTAATTCAGAATTCGTACAGAACATTATATGTATACAGTGACTCCACCAGTAGAATAGTGCGCACAACTCTGGAACATAATACAGGATGTAACTCAGAATCCGTACACAACATTATATGTATACAGTGATTCCACCAGCAGATTAATGAGTGCAGCTCTAGAGCATAACACAGGATGTAACTCAGAATCTGTACAGTACATACACACACATTGGGGAAAAAAGTATTTAGTCAGCCACCAATTGTGCAAGCTCTCCCCACTTTAAAAGATGAGAGAGGCCTGTAATTGACATCATAGGTAGACCTCAACTATGAGAGACAAGATGAGAAAACAAATCCAGAAAATCATTGTCTGATTTTGAAAGAATTTATTTGCAAATTATGTTGGAAAATAAGTATTTGGTCAATAACAAAAGTTCATCTCAATACTTTGTTATATATCCTTTGTTGGCAATGACAGAGGTCAAACGTTTTCTGTAAGTCTTCACAAGGTTGGCACACACTGTTGCTGGTATGTTGGCCCATTCCTCCATGCAGATCTCCTCTAGAGCAGTGATGTTTTGGGGCTGTCGCTGGGAAACACGGAGTTTCAACTCCCTCCAAAGGTTTTCTATGGGGTTGAGATCTGGAGACTGGCTAGTCCGTCCAGGACCTTGAAATGCTTCTTACGAAGCCACTCCTTCGTTGCCCTGGCGGTGTGCTTGGGATCATTGTCATGCTGAAAGATCCAGCCACGTTTCATCTTCAATGCCCTTGCTGATGGAAGGAGGTTTGAACTCAAAATCTCACAAGACATGGCCCCATTCATTCTTTCATGTACACGGATCAGTCGTCCTGGTCCCTTTGTAGACAAACAGCCCCAAAGCATGATGTTGCCACCCCCATGCTTCACAGTAGGTATGATGTTCTTTGGATGCAACTCAGCATTCACTCTCCTCCAAACACGACGAGTTGTGTTTCTACCAAACAGTTCTACTTTGGTTTCATCTGACCATATGACATTCTCCCAATACTCTTCTGGAACATCCAAATGCTCTCTAGCAAACTTCAGACGGGCCCGGATATGTACTGGCTTAAGCAGGTGGACACGTCTGGCACTGCAGGATCTGAGTCCCTGGCGGCATAGTGTGTTACTGACGGTAGTCTTTGTTACATTAGTCCCAGCTTTCTGCAGGTCATTCACTAGGTCCCCCCGTGTGGATCTGGGATTTTTGTTCACCGTTCTTGTGATCATTTTGACCCCACGGGGTGAGATCTTGCGTGGAGCCCCTGATGGAGGGAGATTATCAGTGGTCTTGTATGTCTTCCATTTTCTAATTATTGCTCCCACAGTTGATTTCTTCACACCAAGCTGCTTGCCTATTGCAGATTCAGTCTTCCCAGCCTGGTGCAGGTCTACAATTTTGTTTCTGGTGTCCTTCCACAGCTCTTTGGTCTTCACCATAGAGGAGTTTGGAGTGTGACTGTTTGAGGTTGTGGACAGGTGTCTTTTATACTGATAACAATGTCAAACAGGAGCCATTACTACAGGTAATGAGTGGAGGACAGAGGAGCCTCTTAAAGAAGTTGTTACAGGTCTGTGAGAGCCAGAAATCTTGCTTGTTTGTAGGTGACCAAATACTTATTTTCCACCATAATTTGCAAATAAATTCTTTAAAAATCAGACAAAGTGATTTTCTAGATATGTTTTCTCATTTTGTCTCTCATAGTTGAGGTCTACCTATGATGACAATTACAGGCCTCTCTCATCTTTTTAAGTGGGAGAACTTGCACAAATGGTGGCTGACTACTTTTTTCCCCACTGCACATACTCCATGCAGATGTTTAACTGGATTGGAACCCAGGACACCAACAGTGCTAACCACTGAGCCACCATTCTACTCCACCAGCAGCATTATAATACAGGATGTAACTCAGACTCTCAGTACAGGGTAAGTGATATATGTACACAGTGACTACATCAGCAGAATAGTGAGTGCTCCTAATACAGGATGTAATAGGATAAGTAATTATAGAACTGCTTGACAAACACTTGTAGCTGTATTCCCCATTCTACAGTATAATTCTTTCTTAGAATTCTACATTGCGCTGTTTCATTTTCATTCCTTCTAGAAATGTTTAAATATGTTGACAACTGGGTGTTACGGGGTGTGTGTATTCCTATGCTGTCTTACTTGGTCCATCAGTGCAGACCGTGCAATACTGTCTAGGGCCGCAACCTTCAACAAGAGTAATTGTGACACCCAGTTGTCTGGTTAAATAAATAAGGGAATAACTAAGCAGTGGCACAATGCAAAGTTATCAGAAAAGATGCCCAAGAATTTTTTTCTGGGAATACAAGTATGTACCAAAACAAGGAGAGGTGACAGGCCTGCTATAAACGTCCTCAGAGATACCTGCGGGATCTCTCCCTGTATGTATGTGTGAATAGTCTGTTGTTATTGAGTAGGTTTCTTGTTTTAGACAGTTCTGACAGCTGAGTGAATCCTTTCTGGAGTTTTCTCAGTATTCAGTGAAACATGAGAACTTCCAATGTGACGGTCGTGAAACTGAACCCATTATTCACCTTGAACAATAATGTCAACAGTTGCTGAATTCTTTGTGATATTCCAATAGTAAGGAAAACTGTATGAGGACTGGGCTGCCTAAACTGTGTATTTAAAGGGACAGTAAAGCCTGTGGCGTCTCTGTTAGCTGTGCAGGTGAATGCAGATGCCTTTTCCGTGCTGACTTGCAGGAATTGGCAATCTGAAGATAAGCAGTGATATTGCCTTCCCAATGCATAAACAAGTGGGGGAAGAAAAAGAAAAGACTAAACATAAGTGGAGAGATGAGTGAAGGATTTTGTCTCTGGCCTTTGGTTATAAATCCTACTCTTGGATATGTGGTTCCTGGGCAGTGAGTCACCTGCCGGTTATTATCCACCAGGCACCAAAGGCGAGGATACATCCTGCCTGGCACTGATGAGGTTAATGATGCAGGAGAACACGGTTCCTATTTACTGTGCTCATAAATGGTTCCTTAGACTACAAGCTGCAGGGGGAAGGAGGGGGGGGGAAATATCTGCCCCCCTCATATTTCAGAGTCGCCAGTTTCCATAGAGATGCATACCAGCGTCGTAAGATAATCTGAACCATGTGTGTGACAGAGACGCCTGCAGCAATGGAGCAAAGCAGTGTGGAGGACTGAGGCCTACACTGTAAAATATAGGAACCTGCAGCTCACACAATTTATATCCAGTTATTTTATGTAACCAAGGAATAGTTAATAAGAGAACTTGTAGATGTTAGTGCCAACATATAGGGACGCTGAGCCAAGTTTCTGTGGCTATAATATGTAATACTGTCTGCTGTGCCGCTCTATCTAAAACCCTGTCATTTGTAATAGTATTCACTGAGTGTGTGTGATACTCTGTTCTGAGCTGCTGTATCTAAACCTGCCATGTGCGTTCAGTGGCTTGTTGTATCCAATCCATTCATGTATGATACAGTCTGCTGAGCAGCTGTATCTACGCCTATCTTTTGCAAAGTGTACAGGCAGCAGCCATTTTTCAGGAGCCCCCTTATTTTTATGTATATTATAGTTCTTGCTCCTTTTCTCCTTTTCCCTGTTTTTATATTTCCAATAATGCTGGTATTATAAATGCAGTGAATTTGTTCTCATACCCTAGGCCTCATGGTTAACAGAGTGTCCATTGTCCACATTGTAAGTGGGCACACGGTCCTCCAACCCTGCAGAGTCTTTCTCCCAACCACATGAATTCCTTCAGGATCTGCAGCTGAACACGGCCTGTTAGGGTCTCTGGTTCAGGCTGCTTCAGGAGGGGATTCTTTCACTTTAAAGGTTTTTAGAACTGGTATGAAAATTTCATTTATGATATCTTCAATTTTTCAAGGGATTTCTCTTGGACTGAAAGAAGACTGCAGTTACATCACAGAAAGTGATACCTCCTATCCCGCTACACACCCCTGTTTATGTGCACTGAATATAGGCTACTATGCATGAGGCTGATCCATAGACTCAGCCTTTGTGTGCACTGTATGTAGTCTACTATGTATGAGGCTGATCCATACTCCGCTGTCTGTGTACCCTATATATATATAGACTATTATATTTGAGGTTGGTCAAAACACTGTTGTCTATAGAATACTATGTATGAGGCTGATCCATACACTGCTGTCTTATGTGTACACTATATATAGACTACTATGAGATTTGTCCCCACACTATCTGTGTGCAGCGTGCTGTATATAGACTGATATTTAGGAGGCTGTCTATGTGTACACTATATATAGGCTGCTATATATGAGGTTTGTCTAGGTCTGAGCAATTAATATATAGGAACGTGCTCATATGGATTATTTCAATTATTTGGCATTTATGTCATCACATCTCACACTGCCATTGGCTAAAGGATATCTCACTAACTCCACACTATCCAATCAGGATTTCCGATATGTGAAAAACTAAAATTCAGTGGCATTGTGTGGAATATAAATAGAGGACGTGTTCTAAAATAATTGTTCATTAATCGTGATTTTGTTTTGGGTCAGAATTCCCAGCCCTAGGTTGGTCCACACGCCACTGTCTATGTGCTTTGTACTGTACATAGACTGCTATGTATGAAGCTGGTTCATATACCCGGCCTATGTGTGCCCTATATATAGACTACTGTGTATGGGGCTGCTCCCTACACCTCAATCCTATCAGTAAGTCCCTTCCTGATAATGGACTGCCACAGTACATGCAACTGTGCAGGTAAGGATAAGAACAGAATCTAAATTCTAACCCTGCGGTATATTTGGCGTTGTGAGTCACATTAGACGTTCTGTATCGGGCTCTTGTTTTCCTTTTAAACTTCCAAATATTCTTGCAACTGTTATTTGTGTATGGTCATTCTCTTTGGTCACATGACACATTGCTAAATTTCACCTTGAAGCAAGCGTCTTTCCAGGACGTAGATGGCCTGCAGCGATTCAGACTCTCACACTCAGCAATGTTGACTGTCGCTACGCAACGAGATAATTGTAATATTTGCCACCGCAGACGCCGCTCCTCTTGTTTTGACAATTGCAGTGAATGTAATGTAGCAAAGCTTCTCGCTCTCCTGCCCCCGTCCAACCAGGAGTCTGGCAGCTGCAGTATAAACACCGCTCCCTGGTCACTGACACCGGGCATGTAGAGAGAGAGACATTGTCTAGGAAACGGGTTTTTCCTTTTTTCTTTAGAGCATTTGTCATGTATCTTGCAGCTTCCCCTCATGACTTTGGTTACAAGCGCAGAGCGGTCTGATGTGCCATATAGAGAAGTTCATGATACCAGGTTCACCAGTATCGTAACCAGTAGACAGTTATAACCTTTGCAGCATCTTCACACTTTGCGGCTGACTACTTCCTTCTCCTTCATTGGATAAAAATAAGATGGTTCTCAGAGAATTTCTGTATCTGTAGGTTAATGCTTTATTTAAAGAGACAATGACCCTAATAAAATAACTTTATGCATCCAGCAATTAATGGGACCCACTAGATTATGGGATGTTCTGGACTATCAGACAGTTGTTAAAAAAGAGGCTCATAAAGTACCATCTGCTGCCTCACTGGTCTCTGTAGTAGTTGATGTTTTATGTCTTGCACCAGTTGTTTTCATATCTCTGCCCGTGTTGCATCCCCCTGAGGTCTACCATAAATCCGAGCTAATAAGCAGACCTCACGCCAACTCGCCCTCTTTACAATACGACCCCTTTTTATAGGTCTAACGCCAACCACAGAGACAAAGTTTCCAGAGTTCCATTTGTCTCTCTTAACAAGGCGGCCTCTTTAATCACATCGTTTAGTTAAATGGCCTCATTAGGTAGAGCTGTGGAAACCACATTGAGAGGCGAGACCTCTATAAACATAAACCTCGCCGAGCTGGGAGAAGATCGACTTTGCCTTGTCACATGGTGCTGATTCTAGGGTTCTACATGTAGCGAGCATTCTGTTTAGGGGTTCATGCATAGTGTAAAATACACCACAATACACACACTTAAAGGGAACATGACAGGTGGTTTGGAATCTCTAAATTGTTAGCATGCCTTTAAGCATCAAGGGCTTGGGTCCCAAACTTTTGAAGTCAAAGTTTGAAGAGGCCTGGGGTCCACCTAGATGGATCTGCTGCGAGAATCCTGCACAGGCGCATTGCATGCTTCACTGTGCATGCTTCTCACATGAAGCTCATGTACAATGAAGTGAGGTGTACTGACCTCAAACTCACTGCACGCAATGCGCTGGAGTGCCTCAGCAGACCCTGGGCTTCTTCACACTTTGATTTCCACAGATACGGGTGATGGGCGGTGGTATGTTGCATAGTTTGGGATCCTAAACCCCAGCTGCTTAACAACATGATGTCAATTTAATGGCCCCCAAACC
The DNA here is from genome assembly GCA_947044405.1 of Leptodactylus fallax. Lineage (NCBI taxonomy): Eukaryota > Metazoa > Chordata > Amphibia > Anura > Leptodactylidae > Leptodactylus > Leptodactylus fallax. The sequence goes on from CAMRHE010000143.1 coordinate 4,713,847, forward strand.
AGCTGACAGGTTCCCTTGAGTGGTGTTTTTTTTGTTTTGTTTTAACTGTGGAATTACTGTAAATCCGCAAAACATGGGGGGGGGGGGGTAATTATCAAGTATTGCATTCCAGAATTCTGGTGTTCAAAAGCTGCAGAATAAGATTTTCCAACGTTTTGGACTCATTTGCATAAGGAAATTTGAAACCTTTTCTAAAATTGTGAAAAATTTTAAAAACTTGGTGCAAATTACGGCAAGACTGCAGCAAAACTCACTTTAAAAATTTCCACCATGATAAGTCTACCCCATAGAATTTTACACTAATAAGAATATATGGTGTGTATTCCGCAGTTGATTTTTCTGTCACAAAAATAGAATAGGGGAAATTTATTATTCCAGCTTCACCACTTTTTTGACATCGATGGGTGATATTTTGACGCAAGGGCGACACGTTCCATGTTCTGCATGTTTCTCAACATTTTGCATGAATGTGGGTAGAGAGTGAGGCAGACTGGGGATGCCTGGTATTTATTTATTAGATCTCATGCAAGTTTTCTGGCGTGGTGATATAAGGAAATCTACGCCAGCTCCTAACTGGCATAGATTTCCATTCTGACATATGGGCTTGCACCTGCTGGACCTTTTAATATGACTGGTGTGGGAAACTCCAGGCTTAATAAATTTGCCCCACTCTGTGTGGTACCAGCCCTATACTTAAAGGAACTCTTCAGCTATCACAAAGTCTGCCTGATGATCCTTCACCTCTCTCATGTGAGACCAGAAATTATAGAATGTACATTGTGATTGACTCCAGCAAGTTGAGTCTGACACCCGTTTACTGGGGTGGGGACAGAAAGTTGTCATGAAGTTGCAAACTGCCGCAATGTAAAATCCAAAGCAAATGACAGAATCTGTATGATTATTTAGTGTTTCGTGGCTCACTTGTTGCAATTGTCTTTCTCATAGATCTTGTGAAGCTGAATTGTGATGGTGTCACTGCCTGATGTGGACCCAGTGATAAACGTTTGTGTGGGTTGAGATTCCCTTTGTTTGCTCGAGACATGACATGAATGAGTGTCATGGACTCTTGAGTCTCAGATCGCTTATCCATTCTCCTGAAGTGTGCTGGGGAGGGGCAATTGTGATTTCTCATTGCCCCCACTCTTGGGGTTGTAACACCCATAATAAGAGGTTGCAGTGTCCGAAGTGACTGTGTGTCCAGACACGTGTGAGTGTGTAAATCACTGTGCCCATGAGAATTTTAGAGTCCCTCGTGTCCAAAGTGCTTCAGACAACATTAGGATCAGTATGAAACAAAACATTTCTGGTTTCTTTATGATGAATCTTTCTCTTTTTTTTTTTTTTTTTGTTGTTGTTGTTGCATTGTATGGCATGGCTGGAACTGGGCAGAAATGCAGATTTAACACTTTATAGATAACAGTGACAGAGCAGTGTTCTAGGGTAATTTTTTTTTCTGACTTCCTGAACATTAGACCTTTGTCTACCTGATACATTCCCGGGTCCTTCTGTGTCTTTGAGATGTTTCAACAGGAACAGGAAAGTGTAAAACTGGGAAAGCTGGGTGGCTAATACAACCATGGCTCTCTCCTGCACACATTTGTTACACAGAGTTGTTTGCCCTGGCCTGTCCCCTAGCTTCTGTCTGATTTAGGTAGATTTGCCATTCAAGAGGTAGGGGTAGTAACTTTAAAGATTTTAGGACTAAAAGATTATGACCAAGCTTTCTGAGAGAAGGATAAATTGTGTTCTCAGAGTTGCAGATACTGTTGGGATTGTTGCAATGCTTTCTGGCTGTTGTAAGCTGAAGTCACATCTCTGAGAATACCATGAAATTCTTGGATGATTTTCATCCAAAATGGACGTATTAAAGTTGTGTTCCATCACGTGACTTAGTCTTGCAAGTTCAGATCACTATGAAGTTATTTAATGTAATAATCTTCTGCATTATTGTCTTCATCCGGTGTCCTGTTAAAGGGTTTGCCCATGAAAATAACCTAATTTATATTTGTAGACCATTAAAAGTTTTAAATATTTTTGCAAATATAAGTAATTTTGCAGAGTTTTTATGATTTTCTGAAATCTGATCAGTGGTGAAAGTCTGTTTTTATTTAATCAGTTGGCAATGGATACGACCGTGAATGTAGGAACTTTCTATGGTCTTCCACTTGTCAAAAACCGAGCCATAATTTTCTTTTTGTGTACAGGTTATCAGGCATGAGAAGATAACCTGGCCTCCATAATGAAGTCTTGGCTGAGTATAAGATGGTTAGAGAAAAACTTTAAAACACTGCAAAACTTGTAGTTATTTATATTTGCAAAAACATTTAACTTTTAATTGTCTACAAATACAAATTACCACTTTTTTTTTTACCAGTGTGCTCTCTGGATACAATAGGGGAGATTGACTAGCAAAATGTGCCACAATTCTGGGGTAATTTGCACCAAAAAACTGTCTAATGTTCCTTGCAACAGATTTATTTTTTTTTATTTAATCACTCTTATGTTTTGTACAAAAAAATGGGAGTGTGTTGGTTTGAAAGGGTGTGGCTTCATGGAAAGTGGGTGTGCCTAAGTACACCATGCGACAAAAAATATGCAAAATTTTGGTGTATTTTTCTGGCATAAACTAAGCCGACTAATAGGAAGAGGTGTAATGTTAGATTAGACTGTCTAGTAGTGACAGATTTATCAGACAGTGTTAAACATTGAAAAATCTGGTATAGTAAAATACTGTCTAGTCTGCCTTATTGTATCCAATGCAGGGGGCACAGCAGATTTTAGCCACTAGAGTATTGCTAAACATCTAGTGCTAGGTTCACATCTGTGGTGGTTGGAGAAACCGCCAAAAATCAGAGGACTTTTCTCTATGGGGTCTGCAGGTAACCTCCATTTTAGCAGTCCGGCTCTCCATCTTTTGGGTTCCCCAGCAGATCCGAACAGTGGAGACCCATACACAGATGTGAACCTAGCCTAAGAACTGCAGAGCGTCATGATGTTTAATACTTGGAGTACTGATACATTGTTCCTCCTCTCCTTCTGCAGCACATCAGTCCCTCCTCTGTGGCCCGGAAGCCCCTTTTTCAAGAAAAATGGAGCTTTGCTTCAAGGTAAGACCCTGACATCCATCTTGGACTGCGCTGTGTGCTTCGGGAATGGAGCCCGCCATTGGTGTCCTAACAGATTTCCTCCTTTGTCTTTGAGATCTGCCTCTAGATTGCATCATCTTTTATATATATATATATATATATATATATATATATATATATATATATATGTTTCCTTCGTGACATCACCTACTCACATGTATAGGTCACTGAAACTGCATCCAGTATCAAGGGTTAAAAGGGTTTGTCCAAACTTTCTAACGCTAGGTTCACACCTGCATTAAGGTTTCAGGGCCCCCAAAAGGAAACCTAATCTGCTTAAAAAAGTGGTTATCCACGGACCCCAAAAACTATAATGGGGTCCGCCAGGTTTCCACCCGTTTTTTGCCCGAAAATGGGCGGCAGCGCTTTTCTCTCCGCATTTTTTAAATCCCCGAACAAAGTACAAGCGCTTGTGTGAACTCAGCCTAATAGACTACATGTTTCACTTCCATCTCTTTATGTGCATGCAGTAACTATATACATAATAAAAGTGTGCAAAGGATTGAAAAAAAAAAAAGTCAAAATGATGTGAAAAGTTTTGTGGTAAAATCTCCTATAGAATCTTGCACAATATAAATTATGTAACTTTTTGCTGTTAGAATACTGGCCGCACATATAATAGTGCCATGGATGTATCTGGTTACATGGTATGACCCTTCATTGTGGCCTGAAAGCCTCTGTCACATCACCGGAGCTGAGGCGCAGCAGTGTTGTAAACTTGTTAATTTGCATAAAGATTAAGGTTGTATACTTTTTATGGAGACTGTAAAATGAATGAGGTTTGGCTCCTGCTTATCCACATGTTGTTACAGGCAGAGCCCTTTATCTGTGACATCATCCATAGTCTGTGCAGGGGTGCTAGAGTCACCCTTTTATGTATTGCGGATTTTGGGGTTAGTGCATCAGGGTAAATTGTCAACATTAAGGTAGTGATCCTTTAGGGGGCGTTCACAGTACCATTGGTGACCGTCAGTAGTGTCCGTTGCTATTGTCAGTTACAAGATTTTAGCATCGGACACTAGCTGAACCGTCAGAAACCCGTTAAAATTTCCATTCATTTCAATGGGTTTTTATATTGTGTCCGTTTACACCGAATCCGTCAGAAGTCTGTTATTTTTTTTCGCGGACAAAAAATCCTACATGCAGGACTTTTTGTCCGTTTGAAAAAAACGGATTATTGACGGACAGCAAGTGTCCGTTATTAATTAGCATTGAAGTCTATGGGTAACAGACTTATAACGGACAGTAAGTGATAGCCATCAGTTACTGTCTGTTATTTTATGTCAGTTTTTTTTCCTGCGCATGCTCAGAAAGCAGGGGAAAAATAAAAAAATATAAAAAGCGGACAGTGTTAAAAAACGGACACTAACTGATGCGAATGTCAGTTTTTCTTTAACTAATCCATTAATTGGATCAGTTAAAGAAACGGACACATTAACATCGGTTAGTGTCCGTTAATGTCTGTTATGATAGGTGTCCGTTTTTTTTTTTTTTTTTTTTTTTTAACGGACACTATCAGAACGGACATCAACGGTAGTGTGAACCCTGCCTTACAGACTTTCCTCTGGGCAGAAGTTTCTTCTGTGTTAAACAACTTGTCCAGCATTAGAAAAACATGGCTTCATTTCTGCAGAAAACAGTACCACACCTGTCCATGGGTTGATGCCACGGGCAGTTGGGGTTGTCTATGCAACAAAGAAATAGGAGACTAAATGTTTCTGTCAGCCCTTTGTGCTGAGACTTTGTAACAGTTGTAAGTACAAAGCGTCCTGCTCCCACCTCCTAACCAAACAGGCTAAAGTTTAGTGGCGCAGTTTGGTCACCATAGCAACTGTGAGGTGTGGCTGTAAATTACAGGGTGAAAGCATGCTGCTGTTTAAATGCTAGGTGTGTAGACAGCCATTATCTGCAATCTGATGCCCTCATTCACTGGTGTCACTGCCTTAACCCTTACTGCTCTGTCGAGAGCAAAGTGCCCAATTACTTTTTTTGCATTGGATTTTTCTAAAGGTCCCCATTCATGTTAGGCTTCTGGTACGCCTGGCTCCCCCAACATATATGTTTGTGTTTTCAGTGAGGAGATGAAAATATACTGTTGCTGGACCCGTCTGCCCCTCTCCAGGCCCCTCTGTCAGGGGCTTATCTTCTGCAGGAACAAGGAGTCAAGATGTCAAGCATGTTGAAATTCATTGAGATTCAATTCAACATGATTTTATTATTATTAATTTATTTATTTTGCTTGCTTATATAGCGCCATCATATTCCGCAGTTCTTTACAGATCCTTTTTTTTTTTTTTTTCTGCTTCCACCGTCAGCCATGGGAACACCCCATAGACTATAGATAGTTGGCCAGTCCAGTTGCAATATGTATGTTCTACTGACTCACATCCAATAAATTGATCAGTTTTATGACGTACCTTGAGCAACCTGCAATACAAAGTGAAAAATATTATTATTGGGGTTAGGGAAGCCAATGTACTTATAAATTGGCGATTTATTTTCTGAATTTTTAGGGTTTGGCCAGAAAGTTTTATTACTCCATTTTGTCTAAAATTAAATAAAAAAAAAAAAAAAAAAAAAAAAAGACGCAAGATAAAAGCTAATCTTGAATTGAAATCTCCCCTTTTGTGTATCACAGCTCTGGAGCCGTGGAGATAGAGATGGGACCCATTTTAGGTGGAGTCGGAGTCATAAAAAAGTCACTGACTCAAAATAAAATGGTTTATTATTTTTATTATATCTGTATAATAAATTGGATACATAGTTGTATATTTACTTTTCATAGGAAGCTTATACAAGAATTAGAGCAGCTTTATTGCCTCTGTCTGACCATGGCTTTCAGCCATTTATGAAGGAGTCGGAGTCAGGCTGTGGAAAATAGTCATCAGAATTAGTGGTTTGGCCTACCAAGTCCACAGCCCTGTTGTGTATACAGCTACTATGCAGACCTATGTGTCCCTTTATTTACAGACTCTTTGCAGTCTGACTCTAGGTTCACACCTGCACCCAGTTTCTGTTCTTCGGGTCCGCTTGGGGACCTGAAAACAGAAACCCAATCCGCTTAAAAAGCGATTACATGTGGAAACCCGCGGACTCCATAGACTATAATGGGGTCCGCTGGGTTTCTGTCCAAAAAATGCGCTTTTCTCTCCACATTTTTCAAGCAGATTCGGGGATGGAATCCCTGAATGTAGAGTGAGCGCTGGCCTAATGTAGTAATAACTGGACCGTTTCTGCATTATCTTCTACTTCATTGCTGTGTGAACCAGTGTGTAATTCACGAGCAGCTCCCTTCTGGGTTGACACTACCCCTTTCTGCCGCTGTTTTGTAGAATCTGGGGTCAGAATAGCGATAGTTTAGTTACTTGTCATTGGCTGTGTAGTCAGTGAACACTTGATCTTGTGCTGTCTACACCGATCTGAAAGGGATGTTGGTTTAAAGAAGCAAAGCTGACAAAAAAAACACCTGAGTGTCTGGCAGTGAAGTGAGCACCGTGCCAACCAATTTCAGCCTCTTATTTTCTCTTGTCCTGAAATAGTTGACACGAGGCCAAATTCCTCGCCAGTTATCGCTCGGATGAAACGTTCCTGCTCGTGTTTTTAATTCACTTATTTAAAAGTAATGATCTCACAGCTGCCGGGCGAACAGAGCACCGAAAATCACCACACTTGTCATTAGCTCCCCGCCAGCAGCACTAAAACCGTTCCCTGGCCAGTGTAAATAGACTCACTCCTCATGCCAGCAGTGATCCACAGTCCATTTCTCAGTACTGTCTGCATGTGGGAAAGCTGGGTGATTGCTTTTGAACCCCTCAGTGGCAGAGTTACTCAGTATTGCATCCTCCTCTCTTATACTGTTGCATAATAGGGATGGTGTGTCATTCTGGAGCCGGAAAGTTTGGTTATGTTGCATAAGAATGAGTTCATTAATACATTCTTAGATTAGTTGAAATTATCTCAATTAGCAGTCATATAAAATCAGAAATTCTGCATTCCATTTTTGGGCCAACAGATGTGTCATCCAGCTTTCCTAGAGTCCTGAAAGGTGAGTGTGCAAAGTTAGACAGTAATCCATCCTCCGCTCCCATATTAGGCTGTGTTCATATCTCCATATCGATGATGTTAAAAATGCTTGGCAAATCAGAGCAACATGCTGCACTATTTTGTCCAGCAAAATTGCAGACCCCATGATGGAAACCTGACTGACCCTGATTATAGTCCGTACAGTGCGTTTGGCACTGTTGTCATCAATTTGATGGTTCTGACAGAGCGGAATAATGGACATGATGACCACATTACCTAAAGCAGCCCATACACTTTAGATAGCAGGCGCTTGACAGCTATCTCACCTGACTTCCTCATACACGTGCACACTTGACGTGGCCAGGCGGTGCACATGTGCACAACTGGGAGAGAGAAGAAAGCCACGGCCAGAATCCCAGTGGCAGCTCATCTCCCCATTGACAAAAGGAATGGACAGTTGGAATCTGTCGTCTTCTGATGGGGGTAAGGTGTAAGGCCTCCATGCCAGGAGGTTCAAATTATGTACATTTAATGTATATTGCCAGCTTTAATGGCTTTCAGAAGCCTAGGAAAGCGGGTTGTACTCACATAAATAAGGCTATGTTCACTGCGTTAGAGCCTCTGTCACAGATTTGTCACTCTGTAACAAAATATATGCATTTAGTCCAGTAAAATGTTTTATATTTATTTATTATGCTTACTTCTATAGCGCCATTATATTTCGCAGCGCTTTACAGACATTGACAGTCACTGTCCCATATAGGGATCACAATCTACATTTATATCATAACAGAACAGAAAAACCTGACAGGTGATGGAAACGTGAGACTTAGAATATTTTACTATAGTCACTATTCTGTTGAATTTACTAGATTACTGACTTTTCACTATTGAAGGTTTTAGACATACCCACAACTTTCCAGATTGTTTTTTGACCGGTTGTAAATAACTTCTCTACTTAGATTGCATTTTGTTTTGAGGTTTTTTAAGGACTCTAAAATCCTTTTAAGACCATGTGTATAGCGTATAAATAATCTGTGAATTTTCAGTTCTTGTATAACACCATGTCTGAAGAAGAGAGCTAGACTCTTGAAAGCTTACTTATCAAATATACTCAGTTAGCCTCTAAAAGGTATTGCCTGATTTCTTCACTCTTCCACTACTTTCAATGGCTAACACGGTACAACATTATACTACTATGCCCTGAGCACCAGCTTTATCTTCTGTGTCATGTGAGCTGCATTGGATACAAGGGTAAACAGTTTAGACTTTCGCAGATGTGAGTCTCTCTAGCCTGGACCTGCAAGGAGCTAAACCGGTTTATGTTGTCTCTTGATTCAGCTGTTGAAAGATGTGGTCTCTAGCAGCGCCTGCTACCTGGTCATGTTGGTACAATTATTACCTCAACCCCCACTATGTACACACAGACCATTGCAATGCTATACTGTACATGGCAATGCCCTTAAAACAGTGGCACATAGTGACATAAGGGTCACAAGTGTCTGACTGTTATTCATATCTAGCCATGCATGGTTTATTTTGCTTGGGGATCTAACAGACTGATTTCCGAAGTCTCCCAGCATCTCATACCTTCTAATTTTCAAAGGATTGAAAGAGGGAGAACATTTTTGGCACACGTATGTATTATGTATTGCGAGCCCCATCTACTTCCACATCGGCTCTGTCCATTACCATTCATGTCCTTACACTACACAGTGCCCCTTTAGTGGCCTCAACATGGTATCCTGCTTCTTTGTGCTGTCCACAAAGTATAATGTCTCCTAGTAGCCCTTACAATATAATGTCTCCCTCAATGTGGCCCCTACAATATAATGTTCTCCTCAAGGTGGCACCCACTGTATAATGTCTCCCTTAGTATGCCCCACAATATAGTGCAGCTCTGGAGTTTAATACAGGATATAACTCAGGATCAGTACAGGGTAAGTAATGTATGTACAGTCATGGCCAAAAGTTTTGAGAATGACACAAATATTATATTTTCACATGATCTGCTGCCCTCTGGTTTTTATGTGTGTTTGTCAGATGTTTTTATCACATACAGAAATATAATTGCATTCATATTATGAGTAACAGAAGCTTATATTGACAGTTAGAATGAGTTAATGCAGCAAGTCAATATTTGCAGTGTTGACCCTTCTTCTTCAGGACCTCTGCAATTCTCCCTGGCATGCTCTCAATCAACTTCTGGACCAAATCCTGACTGATAGCAGTCCATTCTTGCAGAATCAATGCTTTAATTTTGTCTGAATTTGTTGGTTTTTGTTTGTCCACCCGTCTCTTGATGATTGACCACAAGTTCTCAATGGGATTAAGATCTGGGGAGTTTCCAGGCCATGGACCCAAAATCTCTATGTTTTGTTCCCTGAGCCATTTAGTTATCACCTTTGCTTTATGGCAAGGTGCTCCATCATGCTGGAAAAGGCATTGTTGAGCGCCAAACTGCTCTTGGACGGTTGGGAGAAGTTGCTCTTGGAGGACATTCTGGTACCATTCTTTATTCATGGCTGTGTTTTTAGGCAAGACTGTGAGAGAGCCGATTCCCTTGGCTGAGAAGCAACCCCACACATGAATGGTTTCAGGATGCTTTACAGTTGGCATGAGACAAGACTGGTGGTAGCGCTCACCTCTTCATAAGCTGTTTTCCAGATGTTCCAAACAATCGAAAAGGGGATTCATCAGAGAAAATGACTTTACCCCAGTCCTCAGCAGTCCACTCCCTGTACCTTTTGCAGAATATCAGTCTGTCCCTGATGTTTTTTCTGGAGAGAAGTGGCTTCTTTGCTGCCCTCCTTGAGACCAGGCCTTGCTCCAAGAGTCTCCGCCTCACAGTGCGTGCAGATGCACTCACACCTGCCTGCTGCCATTCCTCAGCAAGCTCTGCACTGCTGGTAGCCCGATCCCGCAGCTGAAACACTTTTAAGAGACGGTCCTGCCGCTTGCTGGTCTTTCTTGGGCGCCCTGGAGCCTTTTTGGCACCAATGGAACCTCTCTCCTTGAAGTTCTTAATGATGCGATAGATTGTTGACTGAGGTGCAATCTTTCTAGCTGCAATACTCTTCCCAGTTAGGCCATTTTTGTGCAGTGCAATGATGACTGCACGTGTTTCTTTAGAGATAACCATGGTTAACAGAAGAGAAACAATGATGGCAAGCACCAGCCTCCTTTTAAAGTGTCCAGTGGTGTCATTCTTACTTAATCATGACAGATTGATCTCCAGCCCTGTCCTCATCAACACCCACACCTGTGTTAATGGAGCAATCACTGAAACGATGTTAGGTGGTCCTTTTAAGGCAGGGCTGCAATGATGTTGAAATGTGTTTTGGGGGATAAAGTTCATTTTCTAGGCAAATATTGACTTTGCAAGTAATTGCTGTTAAGCTGATCACTCTTATAACATTCTGGAGTATATGCAAATTGGCATTAGAAAAACTGAAGCAGTAGACTTTGTAAAAATTAATATTTGTATCATTCTCAAAACTTTTGGCCATGACTGTACAGTGAAGGAAATAAGTATTTGATGCCTTGCTGATTTTGTAAGTTTGCCCACTGACAATTTTAAGGGTAGGTTAATTTTAACAGTGAGAGAATATCAAAAATAAAATCCAGAAAATCATATTGTATAAATTTTATAAATTTATTTGCATTTTACAGAGAGAAATAAGTATTTGATCCCTCTGGCAAACCAGACCTAATACTTGGTGGCAAAACCCTTGATGGCAAGCACAGCAGTCAGACATTTTTTTGTAGTTGATGAGGTTTGCGCACATGTCAGGAGGAATTTTGGTCCACTCCTCTTTGAAGATCATCTCTAAATCATTAAAATTTTGAGGCTGTCGCTTGGCAACTCGGAGCTTCAGCTCCCTCCATAAGTTTTCTATGGGATTAAGGTCTGGAGACTGGCTAGGCCACTCTATGATCTTAATGTGCTTCTTTTTGAGCCACTCCTTTGTTGCCTTGGCTGTATGTTTCGGGTCATTGTCCTGCTGGAAGACCCAGCCACGACCCATTTTTAATGTCCTGGCAGAAGGAAGGAGGTTGTCACTCAGGATTTTACAGTACATGACTCCATCCATTCTCCCATTGATGCGGTGAAGTAGTTCTGTGCCCTTAGCAGAGAAACACCCCCAAAACATAATGTTTCCACCTCCATGCTTGACAGTGGGGACGGTGTTCTTTGGGTCTTAGGAAGCATTTCTCTTCCTCCAAACACGGCGAGTTGAGTTAATGCCAAAGAGCTCAATTTTTGTCTCATCTTATCACAGCACCTTCTCCCATTCACTTGCAGAATCATCCAGGTGTTCATTGGCAAACTTCAGACAGGCCAGGACTGCACATGGGCCTTCTTGAGCAGGGGGATCTTGCGGGCACTGCAGAATTTTAATCCATTATGGCGTAATGTGTTACCAATAGTTTTCTTGGTGACTGTGGTCCCAGCTGCCTTGAGATCATTAACAAGTTCCCCCTGTGTAGTTTTAGGCTGATCTCTCACCGGCTTCATGATCAAGGAAACCCCACGAGGTGAGATTTTGCATGGAGCCCCAGATCGATGTCGATTGACAGTCATTTTGTATTTCTTCCATTTTCTTACTATTGCACCAACAGTTGTCTCCTTCTCACCCAGCATCTTACTTATGGTTTTGTAGCCCATTCCAGCCTTGTGCAGGTCTATGATCTTGCCCCTGACATCCTTAGAAAGCTCTTTGGTCTTGCCCATGTAGTAGAGGTTAGAGTCTGACTGATTAAGTCTGTGGACAGGAGACTTTTATACAGGTGACAATATAAGAGAGCTGTCTTTAATGCAGGTAAGGAGTTGATTAGGAGCGTCTAACTGGTCTGTAGGAGCCAGGACTCTCAATGGTTGGTAGGGGATCAAATACTTATTTATCTCTGCAAAATGCAAATAAATTTATAAAACTTATACAATGTGATTTTCTGGATTTTATTTTTGATATTCTATCTCTCACTGTTAAAATTAACCTACCCTTTAAATTATAGACTGTTCATGTCTTTGTCAGTGGGTAAACGTACAAAATCAGCAAGGGATCAAATACTTATTTCCTTCACTGTATACAGTGACTCCTCCAGCAGAATAGTGAGTGCAGATCTGGAGTATAATACAGGATGTGACTTGGGATCAGTACAACAGTAGTTCCAACAGCAGCATAGTGAGTGCAGCTCTGTACTTTATCTGTAAATGAATTTAGTTTTTTGACCTGCTACATAAGAGGTGAATGTGTCTGTAGTGACTATGGGCCCTCTATACAGGGGAATTTCGGATCAGGTCTGCTTTCTATCTCTGGTTGATGGCTGTGGGCCCATCAGATTTGTCATTCACCTAAGATGGACATGAGTCGTCAGATCTCTTGTGCTGTATTTTAATACTGAACCCCCTTTAATCCAGTGTGCTATGTCTCTCTTGTATGCCAGATAAAAGGAATTATGGTGTCTTCAGGATTTGTTGTATAATTGAGGGTTTAGTGATCTCGCTGATTGTTTCCTCACCGTCAGTACATCCGACTCTACTGCTATTTATCCAATAACTTCTCTGGCGCTGACCTTGGGAAGGCATCTATTTATAGCGAGTATGATGGCTCGTCAGGGTTTATCTTGTCGTATTCCTCCTGACAGCGGCTGCAGATGATACGCGCAGCGTTATCCCTCTGCCTGGTGCTCTATCGATCACACCACACGTTAAGTGGGCGAGCGCTGGGAATGAGACAGGTCCCCGCGGAGACCACCGATACACGATCACTAATACAATTTTAAGTACATCAGCAATGACTGCTCCTGCAGCTTGTGCCCTTTAACAATCTTATTATATTACATACTGTGACCCTGGCAGAATACAGGTCCCCCAAAAATTATTAGTATTGTGTCCTCTTTTTACTAGATGACATGTATTTGAGATTCTTAGCTTCAGATGAAAGGTCTCTGCTCAGTCCCTTTAGGATTGTCATTGTTTGTAAAATATAAGATTGTGGTATCTTCATTTCCTCTGTCCATGTCTCTCTGTATATCTATATATACTGTCATTGATATATGAGCATGCTGCACAATGCATTTTGGGCTCCTGGCTCTCATTTAGTGCAGCAGCTTTTCTTTCTGGTTTCATCATGCTTGGCATAGAGACATCCTGGAGGCAATGACAGAGCATTGTGGGGACCCAACTACATATATATGGCTCACTTTATAAACCTGTTGGTTCAGCCTCGATTCTGCGCTAGCACGGCCATACTTCGCTTTCCATTAGCAAAGAGGAAAGGAGGTCACGAATTCAGAAGGGTTATTCGTTAGCCGTTGACAATAAGAGCGCCCCCTTCCCTTCCTCCCCTGTACAATAGATGACTGTACGGCTTTCACGGAGCCGCTACTACAAATACCTCTTGTCACAAGCGATCAGCATCGTGCTGCTGGCGAAGGGTAGAAGCGGAGGCCGTGCTCTTGTTAAACGATCGTCCCAGGCTGGCTGAGCAGCTTGCGAGGGGATGTCTTCTTTCCACCGTTCACCTTTTGTGTGAGGCAAATCTACCTATTGTCTGTGTGATCAGTGACCCGGCTGCAATCGCACTTAATGCAACAAAGCTGAAAATGCGGCGATTCCTTTCATAGCGAGTCCTAGAAATTGAACCATCAAGCCTAGAAAATCAATGTGGCCCAGCTTGTAAAATGTGTCTGTTCTCTCCATACAGGCTCAAATCTGCCAAAGCCCTCAGGTTGTACCCTCCCCCTCCCTCAAGGATTCCTCCATCAGGATTTTTGATGATTTTATTTTTAGCTACTGATAAAAAGTCCAATGACTTTAACTACTGCAGTACTATGAAAAAGTTTCCTATCTATTGGTAGGAAAGCTGGGTGTCTGCCACTAGTACTCTCATAGGAAAGCTATTTATTAGATTTCTCCTGAATGGCAGATCTGTATTGCCACAAGCCACCTCAGTTCATAATTTGGTAAATATGTCACTCAGGGCTGTAGGAAAGCTGGGTAGCCACCTTTTGTGGGAGGTTTAATTTGAGGCCAAATTGATTATCAGATATACAAGACCAGATCTTTGCTTGTAGCTCTAGAAATCTTGAAGCAACCCTCAGGTCACCCTAACATTATGTTGGGTCACTTCATCCCGCCCGAGCTGTGATTGGACTATACAATGTACTAACTGCGATAATTATGTATTATGCGGTACTGGGAGAGAGTCTCCTATTTTTATTCTAGTTTTTCTTTTGTGTGTAACCACCTCCCTGACAGTGGTTACATGATCCTAGAGAAGGAAACCCATCAGCACGGACTGATCACTTTTCCTTGTCGCCATCTTTCTGCACAGCTTCACTTTCATTTTTAGTTGAGCAGGATAATAACTGGCGCGACGGTTCCAGGAATGGGGCAGGGCTGGCTTATCCGTTGGACTGTGTTCTGTTGATATTATGTCCATGACGGTTGAGTCGTTTGTTGCCGTGGTGATGAACTTGTTCTGCAGGTTGTCACACTACACCCAGTTAAGTAATTCAGCACAGGCAGTATACTCAACACTGAGCCTTCCCAGCTTATATGTATATAACTCTGCACGTGAGACTGCTGTATTCAGTTACTAGAATTGGACATTTTTTTTTTCTCTGAACAGATTTTTCTAACAATTTACAATACTGAATGGATAAGCTGCATTGTCTATGATGTCACTGCAGCTTTGTAGTGAATGGGCTGCATTCTCAGTGATGTCACTGCTGTCCTCTAGTGAATGGATAAACTGCATTCTCAGTGATGTCACTGCTGTCCTCTAGTTAATGGATAAACTGCATTCTCAGTGATGTCACTGCTGCTCTCTAGTGAATGGATAGGCTGCATTCTCGGTGATGTCACTGCTGTTGTCTAGTGCTTTCATTTGCATACTGAGTCCTGGTTCCCCTTCATTAGCTAACTGCTGCCCATTGCCCCTTCTACAGTTGTACATTGTGCGGAGATATATAAGATGTTAGTGGTTACTATAGAAACAAAGATCCGTCGCCAGCAGGAAGTAAAGCGTGGAAGGGAGAAGCCATTTTATTGGGAATTCTCCAGGATGGAAACTTTCAAGTCAGAAATATTCACTGAGCAACACAAGGCTGAAGGAAAAATCATTATTAACTGCAGTGAAAATTTTCATGGCGTTGGAGTCGGAATCTTTTTTCTTTTTTTTTTCCCTTGTATCTAGCAAATTCCAGTTCTCCAGCAGAAATTCCAACACTTGTAGGAAAAGTTTCAGTAACTGCAGATGATGCAATTTTTTTTTACCATTTTGGTTGTGACCCAGCTTTCCCAGGTTGAAGTAAAAACGTATCGTTTTCTTGCTGTATTGTCCCTCCATTCCTGAGGATATGATTGTGGCGGGATATTTCTGCGTGGCTATAGAAAAGATGCTTATTCTGTTTTAGTCTTGATTTAGGAACAATTTTTGTGATTTTCTTTGAGATATCTTACAGTGTGGCGGAGGGGTGAGCGTTTTTTTGTTTTTTATTCTCTCTTAGGCAGGGTTCACACTACCGTTGGAGTCCGTTATGAAGGTGTCCGTTAAAAAAAAACGGACACCTATCATAACGGACACTAACTGATGTTAATGTGTCCGTTTTTTTAAGTAATCCAATTAATGGTTCAGTTAAAAAAAAAAAAAAAAATAGCAAAAAAAACCTGACACATTAGCATGAGTTAGTGTCCGTTTTTTAACACTGTCCGTTTTTTTTGTTTGTTCGTTTCTTCTTTCTGAGCATGCGCAGGAAAAAAACGGACATAAAATAACGGACAGTTATAAGTCCGTTACCCATAGACTTCAATGTTAAAAAAATAACGGGCACTTGCTGTCCGTAAAGAATCTGTTTTTTTCAAACGGACAAAAAGTATTTTTTGTCCACGAAAAAAAAAAACGGACTTCTGACGGATTTGGTGTAAACTGACACTAACGGACACAATATAAAAACCCATAGAAATGAATGGAAATTTTAACGAATTCCTGACGGTTCAGCTAGTGTCCGATGCTAAAATCTTGTAACGGACAATAGCAACGGACTCTACTGACG
Source organism: Leptodactylus fallax (assembly GCA_947044405.1). Taxonomy (NCBI): domain Eukaryota; kingdom Metazoa; phylum Chordata; class Amphibia; order Anura; family Leptodactylidae; genus Leptodactylus; species Leptodactylus fallax. The sequence continues at coordinate 4,730,079 of CAMRHE010000143.1, forward strand.
GTCACCAACGGTAGTGTGAACGCCCCCTTAATTTCTTCGTTTTCACTTGTAAGCAAACACTTCTTATTGCGCCCGGAGAGATCTTGTAATCATTATGGCCACGGCCTGTGGAGATAAAAGCCACTCGTCTAAACTCAGCAAACACCATTTGTTGACATCAAAGTTTGTGTTCTTTACAAGAAGGGAGCGAATCAAAGGCGAGTGAAGCGCAAAGTCCTGGCCTCGTGTGTGGAGAGTGTTTGGGGGGGTAGTTGTATCCTCTTGCAGTAATAATTGAGTGTAGATGCACACTGTGTGACAAGGCTGCATGTCCCCAAGCAACTGCGGACGACTCTCAATCCTCAATGAATTTGTTACGGTGGAATTTCATTTTTTTTTTTTTTTGGGTTGTCAAGGCAACCGTGGAAATAAATGTAAAGACATGTCCGTCATGCAAGCGTTGCCTTATTCATCATCCTGCAGTCACGCCTTTCTCTGCAACGAAGATTTAAAGGAGAAGACACTAGGGGGTGTGGGCTCCAATTACAAATGTAATGGGAGCTCTGTCATGACCCCCAAGAAGGGTCATGTGGCATACAGTAATATAAGAGCATCCCCAGGTGGCCTGGTTCTCCTGTAAAAATTAATAGAATACAAGTGTCCGTCCTAATGACAGCAAGGGTTAAATGCTTCTTTTCAGGATCATACTGTCTCCTGGTGGTTATGCGTGGTATTAGTTGTATGTAGCATTGCATGATCTATGTTTTATAAGGGGGCCTCTCTAGATTCTAATTTATTGGGGGTCTGGCATGATGTTCCCCTTCTCTGCTGGCAGTCTGATTACTATGGATACAACAATCGTTTTTCTCCAGTACATCAGTGTCTCACATTACGTAGATCTCTAGCTGAAGGCGGAATTACTGCTGAGCATAGAAATAGAAGAGACGTGAGGCTCTACGAGTCTTTAACCTCGACTTTCTCCATCTCTAACCAGCCTAATGACAACACATTTAAGGGGAGTAGCCCTTTAACAATATGCACAGTTTGTAGAACTTGCAGTCCAAACAACCAAAGTAACTAGAGGCCGGAGAGTGGTGCCTCTGATAGAGGAGAGGCGTCTGGACTGTGCAGCCTCCTTGGGGGGTTGACGTGGAGTGGGGAGCGCAGCCGACTCCAGGATTATATTATGTGGAAGGAATGTGTCTTGCCTTGTGCTGAAATGTGAGTGCTGATGTAATGATGTCCTTGTAGTAACCCCTCGGTGCTCGGGGAACACTTCTCCCCCTCTGGTTGGATACATAATGGGCCAATCCACGTGTTCCTCATAAATTGTGGGAACTTTCTACTTTGTATAGGTGCCATCCAAATTTTTTACCTTGAATTATAAGTCCTTGAGTTGTCCTCTTTTGTCAGGTTGTCAAAAAGAGGCAATCTATCAAGTTGTTTCATGGGTGTATCTTTTCCTAGAAAAGCTGAGTGGCCATTATATATTTCAAATTGGGTGTCACTCAGCTTTCTGAGAATTCTGAAAGGCAAATCAGCTTACTTTGTGGCTCAGTGCAGGAACAATGGGTATCATGATGTTTCTAGACATATTCCCATTGCAATTAGACACATGTTGGAAGGAATTTATTAAAACTACAGTTTCACATGTAACTCATGGCAGTTTTCCGGTGTGTTATTACAAATTTCTCAGCCTGAGGCGTCCTTGCCTTTGCAAAAAGTGGATAAACTATGTGGCACATGTTTGGCGCGAAAAAGGTCTGTTTGCCAAACATGCACCAAAATTGGACACATCTACACCAGAAACGTTACTTTAATTCCCCCATTGATTTTTTTGGTGCAAGCTTTGAGTGGCTTTAAAAGATATGGGAAATATAAAGTAAGCACTTGCTGTATGCTTCTCCCTTCTGCTAAATCCGCTAAAGCTAAATTGCAACAAAAAAAACGCAGCAATGTGTGGCCATAGCTTTAGCCTAAGCAGATTTTGCTGCATTTTTTTTTTTTTTTTGTATCAAAAGTCTCTTTTGATGTAGCTTTTGGTGGACAAAATGCTCCCACATCTGAATACTAAAGCGCAGTGTGAAGTTTAACTAGGCTTAATGGTGGGTGTTTTGGTTATTGCTTCACTTTGCAGTGACAGTTTGCAGCAAAAATTACTTTACTGCATGTACAACTTCTTATTCTGCATAAATGGTCTGTCCAGATGTTCCTGGTGAAGACCACAGCCCTGTACAACACCAGTCACTCTGTATGCAGGCTGCAGTATGTGGCCAGAGCACAAGAACACTTTTCTCTACTTTTGACTGATGGCTAATCTGTTGTTATCTCTATATACAGTGGGTACGGAAAGTATTCAGACCCCTTTTAAATTTTTCACTCTTTGTTTCATTGCAGCCATTTGCTAAAAGCAAAAAAGTTCATTTTATTTCTCATTAATGTACACTCAGCACCCCATCTTGACAGAAAAAAGACAGAAATGTAGATGTTTTTGCAAATTTATTAAAAAAGAAAAACTGAAATATCACATGGTCATAAATATTCAGACCCTTTGCTCAGTATTGAGTAGAAGCCCCTTTTGAGCTAGTATAGCCATGAGTCTTCTTGGGAATGATGCAACAAGTTTTTCACATCTGGATTTGGGGATCCTCTGCCATTCTTCCTTGCAGATCCTCTCCAGTTCCGTCAGGTAGGATGGTGAACATTGGTGGACAGCCATTTTCAGGTCTCTCCAGAGATGCTCAATTGGGTTGAGGTCAGGGCTCTGGCTGGGCCAGTCAAGAATGGTCACAGAGTTGTTCCGAAGCCACTCCTTTGTTATTTTAGCTGTGTGCTTAGGGTCATTGTCTTGTTGGAAGGTAAACCTTCGGCCCAGTCTGAGGTCCAGAGCATTCTGGAAGAGGTTTTCTCCCAGGATATCTCTGTACTTGGCCGCATTCATCTTTCCTTCAATTGCAACCAGTCGTCCTGTCCCTGCAGCTGAAAAACACCCCCATAGCATGATGCTGCTACCACCATGTTTCACTGTTGGGATTGTATTGGGCAGGTGATGAGCAGTGCCTGGTTTTCTCCACACATACCGCTTAGAATTAACGCCAAAAGTTCAATCTTCGTCTCATCAGACAAGAGAATCTTATTTCTCATAGTCTGGGAGTCCTTCATGTGTTTTTTGGCAAACTCTATGTGGGCTTTCATATGTCTTGCACTGAGGAGAGGCTTCCTTCGGGCCACTCTGCCATAAACCCCCGACTGGTGGAGGGCTGCAGTGATGGTTGACTTTGTGGAACTTTCTCCCATCTCCCTACTGCATCTCTGGAGCTCATCCACAGTGATCTTTGGGTTCTTCTTTACCTCTCTCACCAAGACTCTCTTCTCCCACGATTGCTCAGTTTGGCTGGACGGCCAGGTCTAGGAAGAGTTCTGGTCGTCCCAAACTTCTTCCATTTAAGGATTATGGAGGCCACTGTGCTCTTAGGAACCTTGAGTGCTGCAGAAATTCTTTTGTAACCTTGGTCAGATCTGTGCCTTGCCACAATTCTGTCTCTGAGCTCCTTGGGCAGTTCCTTTGACCTCATGATTCTCATTTGCTCTGACATACACTGTGAGCTGTGAGGTCTTATATAGACAGGTGTGTGCCTTTCCTAATCAAGTCCAATCAGTTTAATTAAACACAGCTGGACTCCAATGAAGGAGTAGAACCATCTCAAGGAGGATCAGAAGGAAATGGACAGCATGTGAGTTAAATATGAGTGTCACAGCAAAGGGTCTGAATACTTATGACCATGTGATATTTCAGTTTTTCTTTTTTAATAAATTTACAAAAATATCTGCATTTCTGTTTTTTTTTCTGTCAAGATGGGGGGCTGAGTGTACATTAATGAGAAATAAAATGAACTTTTTTCCTTTTAGCAAATGGCTGCAATGAAAGAGTGAAAAATTTAAAGGGCTCTGAATACTTTCTGTACCCACTGTAGAGACATTTCATAATATCACTCCCTATAGTCTGTGTATTGGCTGGAACTCTGGGTATCTGCCGTTTATTATGATTGTTTGGGTGACTGCATAAGTACAACTTCAATAAATAATGAGAAATATGCTATTTATTATAGGATTGTATGTATCTTCATACACAGCACCACTTCTCTTATCCCATGTGCTGGGTGTCATTCTCAGTATCTGCTCTTAGTGTGTGTGTGTGTGTATGTATGTATGTGTATATATATATCTCCTATATATCAGCGCAAACCATTTCTTTTTCAGTATGCTGGGTGAAATTCTTAGTATCTGCTCTTATTGTGTATATATGAACAGTGCACAGTACCACTTCTCTTGTACTGCATTGTGGGTGTAATTCTCCATACCTACTCTTATTCTGTATGAATGGACAGTGCACAGTACCACTTCCTTGTACTGCATTGTGGGTGTAATTCTTCATACCTACTCTTATTCTGTATGTGTGGACACTGCACAGTACCACTTCCTTGTCTATCATGACCTGTATGTGACTTTTGCGTTTCATGAGACACAAGTCCATCCTGTTCGGGCTATTATTATATTACAGTATAATGTCTGCCTCCTCTGATGTTTCCTTGTTTACATTGAGAAGCTGTTGATGTCCGATAAGTACAAGTGAGAAGCCGCCATGTGCAGACAGGTAGACAGGCCACAGTGTCAGTCCAGAGCACAGTAATGGTGGACACGGGGCAGTCACTGGAACAGTATTTACCAAATAAGGGGTCAGTAGAAACAAGTTTTGTAAGCATTTGCATATGGGCTTTTGTCTTCTTTTATCAGCCATTCTCGATGAATGTGGATAAATGGCCATTGATTGTTCTCTGTTATCTGGCATTTCAGTCTAGGGAGTGACTGACTGCAGCGCAGATGAATGTAGTCTATTGCTCTTTGTTATCAGCCATTCAGGCAAGGTACAGGCTGCCACTTTTACCACTGCTGAGAAATGTCTAATGTGACGATAGGCAATGCCCTTGAACTTGTCATGTTCGCCTTGAGTTATTCTTATGCTGGATGGAGAGGAGATCCTTTGTCTGGGGGTCGTCGCTTCCTTTCCTGCATGGCGGTTCTATGCTTGTCTCGCAGCCTCGTTCTGTTTCGCCTCTGGGCAGATGGGACGCTTCGCTGGGGCAGATGTTCTTTTCAGCAGCCGCTCCTGGATGTTTACTGTCGTCATGGTGACATCGGTTGCCATGGAAGCCCTGACTGCTTGGCTCTGCATTTTTTTTTCTGAGAGCGGCAGTGGGGGGGGGGGGGGGGGTGAGGAAAACCATAATATTTCTTTCTGTCCCTGCAAGCTGCCATCTGTCTAGCAACAGAATGGGGATTGGTTCTGCAGGAGCTGGGAGCAGATAGCAGTGGGAAGCTGGGAGGATTTGGATGAAAGTGAATTGTTACAGCCGAACACCTATTCTGTAGGGCAGTTGGAAAAACCAGATCAGGGTCTTGGGGAACACCAATCCCTATTCCGGCAATAACCCCCACTTAGGGGGCGTTCACACTACCGTTGGTGACCGTCAGTAGTGTCCGTTGCTATTGTCCGTTACAAGATTTTAGCATCGGACACTAGCTGAACCGTCAGAAATCCGTTAAAATTTCCATTCATTTCAATGGGTTTTTATATTGTGTCCTTTAGTGTCCGTTTACACCAAATCCGTCAGAAGTCCTTTTTTTGTTCGCGGACAAAAAATCCTACATGCAGGACTTTTTGTCCGTTTGAAAAAAAAAAAAGGATTCTTGAAGGACAGCAATTGTCCGTTATTTTTTTAACATTGAAGTCTATGGGTAACGGACTTATAACGGACAGTAACTGATAGCCATCAGTTACTGTCCGTTATTTTATGTCCGTTTTTTTCCTGCGCATGCTCAGAAAGGAGAAACAAACAAAAAAAAAAAACAAAAAACGGACAGTGTTAAAAAAACGGACACTAACTGATGCTAACGGACACTAACTGATGCTAATGTGTCCGTTTTTTTAACTGAACCATTAATTGGATCAGTTAAAAAAAACGGACACATTAACATCAGTTAGTGTCCGTTATGATAGGAGTCGTTTTTTTTTTTTTGTTTTTTTTTAACGGACACCTTCATAACGGACTCCAACGATAGTGTGAACCCTGCCTTACTCCTGCATCCTCTCCTGTGCACAGGCCATTATTAATATTCAGCATTTTCTTTTTAGTAGGATTATGTGTCTAGATTGTATAGAGATAAAGGTATTTAGCCATTAAGGACAAAACCAAACTATATTATAATACTTTGCATTTTATTGGTTACCGTTCTCCATGTGCAGCCTACAGTGTAAAGAATGGAGGGTTTTTGTTTTTCTTCTTTTCTGGTTATTGTGGTTATATCCAGAGTTCTGCTCCTAACTGACCTCAACCATGTGATCTAGTGTCTTTGTACACAGTTTACCTGTTTACTTCTAGACAGGACCTTTTGTCATAGCTATGACGACAAAGATAAAAACCTCCATTCTTTATACTGCAGGCTGCATTTAAAGAACCGAAAAAACAGTGTAATTGAAAATGTGTAAAGTGACTTCATGTTTTCATGACTAAATCACTTTATAAAACATTTTATGTTTTGGTAGAGAAGAGCCATCTTGTGGTGTGGCATAAGTTACAAAGGACCTTCTGGGCAAGGGATGACCAGTCAGACAGGTCCAGGAGACCACTGGAGTATCACTATAGTGACCCCACCTATGACATCTTATAAACCAATCAGCGAGGTGCAGACCATTGGTCACATGGCTCCTGAGATTGGTGTATCTAGTGCACATCACAACCAATTTAGAGCTCAGTTGCTTAGCTACATGAGCTCCTGTGTGCCTCATGTTTCAGTGACAGTGCTAAACTGCATTGTCTTTTAATGTTAGGTTATATTTAACTCTTTTTAGATCACATTTTATAGCATTTGCTCAGATTTTAAGAATATGAATTGAGCTCCTGTAACTGCTTGTTTATGGGGGACAGATGCATTGTGAGTTCCCAGGCTGCCTGGTGTCTGTGGTAGCTCATGCGCCTGTCCTCTGCTCTGTGTGAAGTCTCTTCTGTCCTTTCCTTCCACTGTTCTCGGATCATGTAACTCTTTGGCTGGAGGCCTGCGCCCTGTGGTGATGGGCTACCTGTGTCATTTTCCACTGTTCCCTGTCATAGAGTTTTATAAGTTTAGCGTAAGCTTTCCCCATGATACTTAGTAACGTATCTATTGGTTGATTTTCACAGATCCTGACATTGCCGCTGCCAGCGCCATGATGCTATTGAATTCTCCACATGATTTACACGCAGGTTGTGAGTAGACAGTAACACTACATATGACTGACATTATACCTACTGATAGAAGGAATGTATATCTACTGCTTGTCTCTGCTACTTGTGTGGGGAACACATCTGGAGCAAAACGCTTCAGTCCTCACAGCATAGTAACAAACATTTCCTTCCTAATGTTTTACCCTTTAGTTCAGCATCTAGAAGGCGACCACAAATCCTGGCACAGCCCTATGTGTGGAGTCTGAACACCTGATAGCAAGGGATGTGTAGATTTTTGTCACATCATAAATCTGTCCCTCTGCATTTTATTAACTTGCTGAACGGGTTTCTAAGCTGGGACCTTCATAGCACAGGGAGAATCCCGATGAGTCACTGCTTATTATCTGTGTCAGTCAGCTGGAGACGACGCGTTTCATGCCATTGTTCAGTAATCTAGAAATAGAGGGCTGCCATGACATACAGTAACTAATTATGAGAATACACTTCATTGTAATAGAGGCAAAGCGCCACATTAAAGGTCCAAAACATTCACCCTACAAACAGATGAGCTAACAATATCTTCCACAAAGCATGCCATGTGAGAATGAAATGTGTCAGTGGACAAAAGCGTTTTGATTTCTCAGTGATGTCACTGCTGCTCTCTAGTGAATAGATTGGCAGCTTCTCAGTGATGTCACTGCTGCCCTCTAGTGAATGGATAGGTGGCATTCCCACCTCTGTTCTCCAATTAATATATCGCATTCTCAGTGATGTGCCCGCTGCTCTCTAGTGAATGGAAAGGTAGCATTCTCAGTGATGTCACCGCTGTTCTCTAGTGAGCGTATAGGCGGAGCTTTCTAGTGAATGAATGTGCTGCTTTCTCAGTGATCTTACTACAGCTCTCTAGTAAATGGATAGGCTGCATTTTCAGTGCTGTCACCATTTCTGTCTGGTGAATGGATAGGCTGCATTCTCAATGTACTTTTGTAATTTGTACTGTAGGGTTGCAATACATACTGGTCTCACACAATAGACTGAATACAAACCCTAAACTGTGAAAAATACAAGGTCAGGACTGATTTCAATGCTCTAAAAGTAAGCCAGAATGATCCCATCATTGACAGCAAGCAGAGGTCTTAAAAATGACAAATTGAAGAAATATAAAGTCTGGACAGCTGCTTAACCCGTGTTTTATTATATAGTTGACAAAAAAAAAAAAACATAGTACTGATAATGTCAGTGATTCTGTATTTCATGTCACCCCGTCTGATTGGGGGTTAATATTCATCACATATTTTCCTCCTTGCCATGATAGTGTTATTGTGTTCTATGGTTATTTGTATGCAGGAAGGTGCCACATGTACTCATGGTGTTTGGTATCAAAGCAGTTTTTGTGTAATGGGCATCAGTCATTGTGCCTAATGACAACCTCTTCCCTACTCATGTGTTATTTTCCCTGACCATTCTGTTTCTTCCCATCTCCTGTGTTTACTTTTCTTTGGTAACTTCAGTTTTTGGGATCCCTTCACACGAATTTTGTGGTCGGTGTGCTCCTCTGTTTATGGCAGAGCTCTTGCCAGTTAGGATCATAGACTATAACATCACCCAATTTCAGGAATCTTGTACACGTCGTGAGGAATTAGAATCAACTGCTGGTAAAATATTCACCAACAGATGTCACTTCAGTGAAAATTGTCAAAAATAAATTCAATATTATGATCAACCGCACGTGTTCAGCTCAAACAGCGCAGACGGGTTCATGTCTCGGCAGCAATTAGGCCTTGATTGTACTCAGCTTGTGCCAGGAGCCTGGGGTAATCGGAGGGCAGAGATAACAAATCAGGAATTTTGTGGAGGGAAGGAAAGGCAGAAATTGGGTGAGATGTGCATATACTGAAATGGGACAATTTCATTGCCTGTTCCTGGAGGATTTCTATCTCTGAAATGGCTGATAACAGGGAGCAATCAACTGCTCAATGGAGAACAGGTTTAACATACAAAGTTGCAAAAATACAGTCTCAGCACTCACACATTAATAAAACTTTTCATGTCCGCTTCATCCTGAGAGAATCAGAGGATGTATTAGGCTTAGTGATTGGACCAGAACTACAGAGAGGATTGTCATAACAGTACAATAATATGGGAGATGAGTGGCTCCAACTCTGGTCATATGTATATACTGTGCTGGACTTGTGGAAAGCTGGGTGACTTGTAAGGGAGATTTATTTTTCTGTTACTAGAGCTACTATAGGCCTATGTTTGGTGGTAATTTCTACTGTCACATTGGTCATGATATGAAAGTTTTTCCAAAAATCTCATTCCAATATTGCCCACAGTCTGGCAGGGCGGCTTGCAGTGTGGGCTTGTATGATACCTGCTATGCTGGTAATGTTGGTTTATAGGGTTGCCTTATTCTGACAATCCCACTCCTTCTGTCTCCACAGTTCCCCCCGGAGTGATACAAAATGGAGCTCGTGTCCTCAGCAGAGGGATCTTCCAGGGCGTCAGACCTTTACCAATCAACCCTATTGGAAGCATGGCTGCTGTAAGGTAAGTGCCAAGGTGGTAGGTGCCTGCTCATTTCTGATTTGACCTGTAATTTTTTCACCAGGAATTATATAGAATAAAGGCTGCAAGGTCTAGTAACACAGGAAACTTCCATGTACAGTGCCCTCTTTTGAAAGATCAAGTATTTTCCTAAAGGGAAAAGTAACCTAACTTTACTTAGGTGCGTTAGAGTCAAAGTCTTTGAATTTTTGCAGGAAGCCTGTTGCGCCTCTTCTGATCTTTGTTTATATAGATCATTATTATTGTCTCCATCATCTGGAAATTTTTTTAGGTTCATTTTCCACAGGAGGAATAGATCCAGAGCTAATTTTCTGTCGACTGATGTGGAAACATTTTAACTTTCTCTGCCCAAGAAGTTGTTTCCAGTAATGTCTTGCCATGGACATATAGCTGTGAATCCAAGGAGGAACCAAAAGTGTACCTAAACTTTGGAAAAACTTTTGATTTGTTGGCAGCATTGGTGACATTAATAAATATTGTAATATACTTTATTAATAGATTTTGACTCCGTTCCGTGAAAACTTGAGCTGAATTCCACTTCTGCCCTCCTAGATTCTTTGTCCTGTTTAACTCACTGACTTCTCACTGGAATATGGGAGAGCAAGCTCTGGTAAAGGAGGGTTAACTAAGTGGGTGGGGATTTTCCCATTATAAATTCTCTGGTTCACTTTCTTAGGACACAAAAAGCAAACTATGATTTATAATGGTTGAGATATAAGTGTTTAAAGTGCCCTACTACTTAGTTTTCATGCCCATACTCCAATGAGAAGCCAGTGAGTTGTAACAAGGCAAGGAATATAGAAGGGACATCAGTGGATTTCAGAGCAGGATTTCATAGGAAGGAGCCAAACTCTGTTAATAAAGTAAATTATTATAAGTAAAGTATATTACAATATTTATTAATGTCACAAATGCTGCAAAAAAGTCTAAAGTAGGTACGTTTTAAAGGGCCAGTCCAGTCTTGTGTAGATAAGGTTTAAACATACTGTACATGTGTTTTAATTCTTCACCATTTCCAAGATCTCTGTTTGCTGTTCATTGGAACATTCTTGTTGACACCAAAAAGCTGAAAACACATCCAGGCATAATCCTTCTCACAGCTGAGGGTTTGCTGTTATGTACAGTGGGGAAAAAAGTATTTAGTCAGCCACCAATTGTGCAAGTTCTCCCACTTAAAAAGATGAGAGGCCTGTAATTGTCATCATAGGTAGACCTCAACTATGAGAGACAAAATGAGAAAACAAATCCAGAAAATCACATTGTCTGATTTTGAAAGAATTTATTTGCAAATTATGGTGGAAAATAAGTATTTGGTCACCTACAAACAAGCAAGATTTCTGGATCTCACAGACCTGTAACTTCTTCTTTAAGAGGCTCCTCTGTCCTCCACTCATTACCTGTAGTAATGGCACCTATTTGACATTGTTATCAGTATAAAAGACACCTGTCCACAACCTCAAACAGTCACACTCCAAACTCCACTATGGTGAAGACCAAAGAGCTGTGGAAGGACACCAGAAACACCAGGCTGGGAAGACTGAATCTGCAATAGGCAATCAGCTTGGTGTGAAGAAATCAACTGTGGCAGCAATAATTAGAAAATGGAAGACATACAAGACCACTGATAATCTCCCTCGATCAGGGGCTCCACGCAAGATCTCACCCCGTGGGGTCAAAATGATCACAAGAACGGTGAGCAAAAATCCCAGAAGCACACGGGGGGACCTAGTGAATGACCTGCAGAAAGCTGGGACTAATGTAACAAAGGCTACCGTCAGTAACACACTATGCCGCCAGGGACTCAGATCCTGCAGTGTCAGACGTGTCCCCCTGCTTAAGCCAGTACATATCCGGGCCTGTCTGAAGTTTGCTAGAGAGCATTTGGATGTTCCAGAAGAGCATTGGGAGAATGTCATATGGTCAGATGAAACCAAAGTAGAACTGTTTGGTAGAAACACAACTCGTCGTGTTTGGAGGAGAGTGAATGCTGAGTTGCATCCAAAGAACACCATAGCTACTGTGAAGCATGGGGGTAGCAACATCATGCTTTGGGGCTGTTTCTCTGCAAAGCGACCAGGACGACTGATCCGTGTACATGAAAGAAAGAATGAATGGGGCCATGTATCGTGAGATTTTGAGTGCAAACCTCCTTCCATCAGCAAGGGCATTGAAGATGAAACGTGGTTGGGTGTTTCAGCATGACAATGATCCCAAGCACACCGCCAGGGCAACGAAGGAGTGGCTTCGTAAGAAGCATTTCAAGGTCCTGGAGTGGCCTAGCCAGTCTCCAGATCTCAACCCCAGAGAAAACCTTTGGAGGGTGTTGAAAGTCCGTGTTGCCCAGCGACAGCCCAAAAACATCACTGCTCTAGAGGAGATCTGCATGGAGGAATGGGCCAACATACCAGCAACAGTGTGTGCCAACCTTGTGAAGACTTACCGAAAACGTTTGACCTCTGTTATTGCCAACAGAGGATATATAACAAAGTACTGAGATGAACTTTTGTTATTGACCAAATACTTATTTTCCACCATAATTTGCAAATAAATTCTTTAAAAATCAGACAATGTGATTTTCTGGATTTGTTTTCTCATTTTGTCTCTCATAGTTGAGGTCTACCTATGATGACAATTACAGGCCTCTCTCATCTTTTTAAGTGGGAGAACTTGCACAATTGGTGGCTGACTACTTTTTTTCCTCCACTGTATCAGTGTAAACAATCCTTTGCGAATTTAACACAGCAGCATCACAGATCCTGTCCTGGAATCCAGGTTGACCACTGTTATCTACAGTGATCTATTGTAACAAGCCCTCAAACTGTGTGGTCAGGGAGTGATACAAAATTGGAGGGAAAATTGTTAGCTCTCATATTCTTCTACAAAGTCTAAATTTACTCAGCATGAGCCACTTATAATGCATATGGGCATAATGACATCTCATCAGTGAAGGGGTTAAAACGATTGGGGGGGTGTTGTTTTTGTCTCCGGTTTTAATATATCCTGTCTGAAGCTGAGAAGCTGCCCGATGGCTACAAAATAAATAGCACCGCATGGAATATTTATAAGGCCCACGGACCTGTTTATTGGTTTATCTTTCTGTCTAATAGACTCTGGAGGATCAAATAAATTCTGTGCAGTTGAAACTCATTTTCTAGGAAGAGACAATGTAACGTAAGAGAGGGGAAGGCGTGGGGCACAGACTAAACACACGTTACCAGATACCTGGGCAGGAAATTCTTGCTTCAAAGCATTTAAAATAAAAACTGATGGCTTACTGACCTATACACGGCTATGTCCCCCATACACACGAATGTGATTTTCATGGATATCTGTGTGGGGGCCATAAATCCGTCCACAAAGCTTGGCTAGGTCCTATTCTTGTCCTTTTTTGTGGTCCAGGCTAATTCATTCAAGTGTATGGATCCGTGTAAAACATGGGTGGCACATGGATGCCATCTGTCATCGGGTCCATACATGCACATGGTCATGTGCATGCAGCATAAGAAGAGGTTGTCACGGTTCTACCCAGTGTTACATTTGAAATCATAATGCTTTGCTGAAAAGAGCTATATTAAAAGTTGCCATACAAAGTTGCACATTTTTTTCTTTAAATTAGAGTGAAGGCATTTGGGCTAAGCTATTATTGTAACCATTACCAGACCCCTGGATGTAGCCATTGTAATAATACAAGATAGTGTTTGTGTTCTCCCTTGTGTTTCCTGACATTTGTCTCTATGTTCTCTTTCCAGAAATGGGATTGGAAACTGTCGCATGCGGACAGAGAGCGAGCCATCATGTGACTCGCCAGTAGTCAGCAGCGACCCCAAAGAGGACCACAATTACAGCAGCGCTAAAACTGCCATCAAAAGAAGCTCATCACCTGCCAGCGACTCAGTGTCGTCTTCATCGGCTGACGACCATTATGAGTTTGCTGCCAAAGTCTGCCGGGAAAGCTGCGACATCAGCTTCCAGAGCCACGAGAGTTTCAGCGAGACGGAGGAAGACGACAAAAAACAGATAAAGAAGGAGCCTAAGGATTCTTTTGGGGACAGCGGCTACTCCTCCCAACACAAGAAAAAGCAACACCTGCTGAAAGTGCGACGGATCCCCAGTGACGCCCTGCCACTGAAAAAGAGACGCACGGAAAAACCGCCCGAGAGCGACGACGAAGAGATGAAAGAGGCAGCCGGGTCTCTCTTACACTTGGCAGGAATCCGGTCTTGTTTGAATAACATCACCAATCGGACGGCCAAAGGGCAGAAAGACCAGAAAGACAAAGAAACGACAAAAAACTAGAGGGCAAATCAGATTTCTTTGAACTTTGGACAGGTTCCTTACGCACGTCAGGTGAATTTTAACTAATTTTGTGGCAATATCAACCATTTTTCTTTTTCCCCTTTTTTATTTTATTTTTGGGGTGGGGGGCCCTTATAGTGTTTTATTTTTTAAAGGATATTGAAGCCATAGAACTCAGCCAACTTACAAATGCTTTTAATTTACTGAAGGGGGGAAAAAAAAAAAAAAAATCAAAAGCCAAAATTTTATGGTCACAGTCGCCAGCCAAGCAGGCGGTGACAGTAACACGACCCTAAGATGGAAACCGGTGCTGCAACCCGCTAAGGTTTAGGATGCAGGGCGCTGTTCTGGATCCTGTAGCCTTCCTTTATCTTCCTCAAGTGATGCACATGGTTCCATGGCAGATTCGGTAACAACATCACTGCTACTAGCAGACGCCAAGCCACTTGTGCCATATATCTTACCTACAAGCTTCTACCCTCCATGAATGCAACAATAATGGAATTATACAGTGTTGCCAATTGGTATTGTATACAATTATTACAATGTATCTTCTTGAAACTAACCCATTTACTCCTGGAATAAACTCCACCAATCAATGACAAGGGAAAGTAAACCGTATACAGACGACTGCCAGAGCGAGGTGGATCACCCCGGCTGATTACTTGCCAATGACGAAAATAAAACAAAGTGCTACAGAACCTGCCGCCAGTATTCAGCTGCCACGAAGCGCATAGAACCAGACCGACTGCCGGAAACCACATCCGGTTCACACACAGGTGCATGGATCTCATGACAAGTTCTGGGGCTTTATTTTACTTTTTTTTTTTTTTTTTTTTGGTTCTTTCCAGAGACGAGCGCCGTTCTTGTAAGGTAAATCTGTATTTAGCATGACGCATGGATTATTTTCATATAAATAGAGAAAATAGAGAAAAAAGGCAACGCCTCTAATGTTAGGCCCAGGGCCTGGACTTCAGTTACCCCCTGTTATTTTTTATCTGATTTTTGGAAGCAGGTTTCTAAGGTCTAACCTTCTTCAGGGACAAACATTTGACTGTTGGGGAACTTCTTCTCTCTGCAATATAATAATAATTACAGCTCATCCTCTCGTAGGGCTCGGATCTGCCTTGTCTTTACATTCAGCCCAACATACAACCCTACTGTGCTTCTCTGTTATATAGAAAAACAAAAAGTTTCTGTCCTTTCTGTCTACTTGGATAACATGAGGCAATAATATGTTGGTAAACTGGGCAGTGACGGTGGCTGCTGGGGTGCTACAAGCTTTACTGGTTCAGAGAGTTCTGCTCCTGGGGGTTTTCTTGTGTCCATGTGTGTCATCTTCTCACATTAACACCAGACATCTTCGGCTAGGTCTATGGTCATTGCAACCTCGAAACTGTCAAACTGTGGCCATACCGTATATATATATATATATTATACACACACACATTGAAGATTGCGCAGCTGCCCAGGCACAACTTTGCCAGTTGACATAAATCATATCTTGCCAATAGAAGTATTTAAAGGAGAAGTTCTAATTTATGCCTAGTTACAGTCATAGTACATTACTCCTCCTCTTGTGCCATTTATCATGAAACAGCATAACGCATGATTTACGTAGTTCATTGCAATTATTTTACACAGTTGAAATCTGCAATACATCACCCCTACGCTAGGGGGAGCTCTTCTGTACATAGGTAGTAGAGATGGGGCATTGCTCCTGGCAGATCTAAATGGTTACTACAATTATCATGGTTGTTTTATAGTTAGTGGTTAATGAGGCTCCGATAAATGATGTAACCAATGGGATGGCTTCCTGCCAAGAATAGTGGCTACATTGTAGTGACGTTCTACAGATCACATCTTCTAGTCGTAGAGTAATGTAAACAGAGCACTAGCAGCCAGCTGCAGCATTTGACAAGCACTTATACGTTTCCCAGTCACATATATACTATACACCTCACTACCACCAGTCTAATGTACATCATACACATGACCGTCACTTGCCACATATACACCTTATATTCCACTGCCACCACTTATGCACCCCATTTACGCCCACCACCTTCCCAAAATACATCATACACCAACTGCCCGTGAAATACATGTACACCATAAAGGTCACTGCCACCCACATTATTTACACCCATACACCCACTGCCATCTGCTTTGTAAACCATAAACCCACTGCCACCTAACTTCATATAAAACATACACCTCACTAGCATATTCTATGCGGAGTACAGCCATGCAGCACTTGTGTCTGATAATATCGCGATAAAGTTATTGCTTTATGGTGGGTTCAATGGATTATGAGAATCACGGATGCAGACACGCCAGTAATTTCAATGAAGCATGGTGAATTTACTAAATAATATGCAAATACAGCAAAAGAAAAGCAATGTGCTCAAGTGATGAATAAATGAAAGGTATAATAATAAGCGAGCATAGAGGAGGTAAGCTCTGTGCATGCCAATGCCCAAGATGGCAAGATCATCTACTAGATGTCTGTGAGCTCAGAGATCAGGTAAGCTTACTATTATCATGCGCACGGAACTTAAATGCACTACTCAGCACTTCATTCTAGAAAAGTCTATGCAGGGTGCATACAACTGCTTATATCCCAGAAGCTTCTACAGACTAACCATTGCCAAGGCTCCAAAAGATCCCTTAGCCTGTCATAATTGTTTAGAACTGGTATGTATTGTGCGCATGTCTTACAAGAAGGTTACTCCTGTTTGCCAGTAGCAGGTACGCCACTTCTTCAAAACTAAAAACTGAGACCCGCCTAAGTAAGTTCAAATCTTTATGTAGGAGTGGAAGAATCAAGCGGAAATTGACCCTTCCATAAAGAATCAAGTGTAATCTATTTGTCATTCTATAGAGTCCGAGGCTTCATGGGATGTCTGGTGAATACCATCCGAGACAGCGGAGAGGCAGGGACTCCTAGCATCCTAGATAACTATAATGCTAGGAGTTTGTTTCCCAGCATAGTGTACAGGCCGATAAATCTGGTGCACGTACGTTTCATGTTTCAGACTCGGTAGTATGATGCCACCTTAATATGGGTGACTAGTAGAAAAATGCAGGGACCTCGCCTCCTATCATCAGTTGTCTTTGTCCACATATGGACACAGTCTCCTAGGTCTACAAGCCAGCCTCATACTACCTCTTGGGGGGGGGGCATTTCCTAATCAAATCTGCTGCTCGTTCTTATGTCTAACAGTCAGATTGAAGGAGGTAGAAGTATTGCCATGCCCGCGACTATGCGTCATGTGGTTTTCTGGCGCCAGCATTCACTTGGATTCTGCTAATGTTTTTGTTTACATTTCTGTGAAAACATGAGATTCACTGCCAACCCCAGCGCTCACTCGACACTTCTGCATGCCAACACAGCACCCGGGCACAAGAACCCTAACATTTACCCCCCCCCCCCATCCCTTCCTGTCATCTGCTGCTGAGGTAAAACCTTCTTTCATTTTATATATTTTTCTTTATTTTTCTTTTAATCTTCTTATTTTATGTATTTTCAGACCTCTCTGACAGTAAAGCGATGAATTAAATTCTCATGTACATTAGGACAAAGGACATTTGGGGCGCCCCGGCTTCGCCTGCTGCCTCCAGTGGTTCTGATATTAAACAATGTTTGTGAGATATATTGTGTGTATGTCTGTATGGAAAGCATTTTAAACTTGTAGATTTTTTTTTTTTATTTTATGGATTCTGTAACATTTCTAAGAAAAAAAAAATATTTTATTTTGTTAAGTGATAAAGCAATCAAAAAAGGAAAAAAAAAAAAAAGTGGTTTGGATCTGGTTAACCCCTTCACTGCCAGAGAACCCTGCGTTGCATGCCAAGTCACTCCTGCAGAAAATTACCTAGTTTTTATTTTATTTTTATTTTTTGCCTTTCTGCGGCAGCGCATGCAATATATTGCACTGCAGATTGTTCCAGGACTCTCTCCAGCAGTGAAAGGGTTGAGGTATAATATGTGGGGGATGATCTGCACTCTGATTGGCCAAGAAGCCAAAAAAAGTGCAGGGGAAAAAAATAAAATGCAATATTTTTTTCTGTACTTGTGTGTAGCTGCCAACATCCTAAACTCGAGAACTGTGATGGAGCAGGGGTGCCGCTGAGTTATGGAGAGCAGTGACAGTGGATGGAGTACTATGTTGATTTCAGCGCATATTTTCCTGCATTTCACTTTTTCTTGATGTGTAATCATATTGCCAAAGAAACAATTTCATCGATTCTTGTAAATAACACTTCCCCAAAATCTACCATAACGTTTCTGTGATGTATTGTCTTCCAGTTGCAATAAAAATTTACTGAGTTGCATCAATTTTGGACTCATTGTCTTTGTAACAGATTCGCAACGAATGCATCTAATGGGAAAACGAAGGCGAAACCGCACAGATTCCTGGTAACCGCAGTTCAGCATCAACTTGTCACCCACTGTAGGGTTTTCAAGTATCGTCTCTGTGTTTCAGAACCTCTGAGCATAAATGGTTCTCTTGTTGTAGAACCATTGTATTTACATGGAGTCACCACCCTCCCCTTTTTTTCTATAGCAGCCTATAGCCTGGTTTAAAGGGATTGTCCAGTTCCAACAAATACATGTTACTGTTTGTATAATGAAGAGTTAAACGATTTTCCAAAACACTTTCTGGAGCAATTCATCACAGTTTTCTAGATCTCTGCTTGCTGTCATTCTTTGTTCACTTCCTGTGGTTAAAAATCAATCTATGGTCATGTGATAGACACACAGGTGCACAGCTCGTTACAGTCACAGCTCAATAATCAGAGCTGTATGTCCATCACATGACCATGGATGACAGCAAGCAGAGATCTAGAAAACTGAGGAACTGATACAGAAAGTATATTCGAAAATTGTACAACTTATCTATACTAGACACATCACAGGGAAAATTTACTAAAATATGCATGCCAGTTTACTGACACAAGAGGTATGGTTTTGGTGCACCACTTTTTTTTTTTTTTCTTTTTTGCCCGCTTGCCCCAAAATGTTACATATCCTTAATTTTCCAACCTTGTCATCACACTTTAGAAAAGTAGGCAGAGCATAACCGAGATAGGGGTGGGGATACCTTGGCCTGACAGTATTCTATAAACTGGAATGAATGGTACCTGAAATGTACACCAGACTCTAATTTTAGTAGCTGGGATCTCACAAGATGTGCCAGAATTATTAAGAGGTCGAAGCCTCTTAATTATTCAGGTGCATCTTGTGCCAGTCTTGATAAATTCCTCCCAGTGTGTCTTATTTGTGATGTTGCATGGGAATGTTTAGTAGGTCTACCTACATTTGTGTGTAATGCTATGTTCAGACTAGCATTCAGGTCTGCATGGGGACCTGAAAGTCGGGGAGCCTGTCCATCTAAAAAGCGGTTGTCCACAGGTCCCAAAGAATATGTCGGGGGTCTGCCAGGTTTCCTCCTTGCAGGACTTTTCTCTCCGTTGATTTTAAGCAGAATCTGCATCAGAGACTCCAACGCAGCTGTGAATCCAGCTTAACACTACTACAGACAGTATATGAAATACAGACATGCATAAAATGCCTATGTGTTCTATAGCAGAACTTCTCAAACTTTTGCAAGTCTGGTCTTGCCAGCCTATCCATGGTGATGCTGGAGCTTCAACAGCAAACGCATCTTACCAAATACCACTATGCAGCACAACATGCCTCCCCAGACACCACAGTGCACCACCAATTATTTCCCCAGAAGTGCCAAATACAATACAGAACCTGTGCAGCAGCATTGTCCCTCATTAGCACCTCATTGTCCCTCTTCCCACCCCTGCTACATTTTCTCTGTTTCCAGCTATTCCCTATTCATAGCTTCAGCATTCACTCCCTCAGTAGCAGGACCATCCAATCCTTTCCCACACCTACCTAAAACCATCCTATTCCGCTGGCAGCAATGCTGTTCCTATTTCCAGCCCTCCCAGATTTGCAGGATCAGAGATATGGAGGTGTGAGTTCCATGCTATTCAGAGACATCATTTCTGGGTGGTGTACTGTCCGTGGCTGATCTACTTTTCACATCTGTGAAAAACAGATCAACTTTTTTTTTTTTTTTTTTGTTTCATTTTCTATACTTTGTTTTCTCTGGGTCTTCATAGATCCATAGACTTTTCTTTGTTTTTTTTTTTTGCATCACATCAAACAAAAGGATGTGTTTCTAATGTTTGAATAAACATATTGAGATAAATGGGATGTGTGAATAAAGCCTAATGTAGGAGTCAAGATCAAGAGTCTCAGGATGCCATGCTGTCAATTCACCCCTTCTCTCCATGGAAGCTACACTGATAATGCTGGGTTGGCATTATCAGTGTAGTTCCTGCTTTGTGCCAGTGCCTGACACTGGCATAGACTTGCACCACACCATCCAATTCTTAGACCTCACAATTAGAGAAAAGGTTTTCTATGGAATGAATAAAAATTGAAGGTAATGTATAACATATATACATCTGTGCAAATTTCCCATTTAGAAAATAATTTAGGTAATAATATAAAAGAACCTAAAACTGAAGGCAATGCATAAAATTAATGAAAGGGGTTTTCCATCACAGATAAGGATGTAGCAGAGCTGAGGCTTTACGTCCTACCACTGTACCCCCCATGCTCTGCCCATGATTGGTGGCTTTGCAGCTCACTCCCTGCTTGCGATAATGAGTGCTGGGAAGTTCAGTGCGTTCCTGCACAAATGCAAAATGTTTATTTATTTGGAGTCTGTGCAGAAACCTCTCCATCTGTGCCCACTCCTCCTGGCAGTCGCTCGAAGTGTATAACCCTGCACTAAATTCATTAGAAGAAACAAAAAATATGTTCCATGACCAGAGAAAAGGGGCTCTCCAGCTGTAGTGAAAAGTGTGGACAGTCAAACTGCCCTGGTTTAGTGGGGTGGAACGTAAGTACTTGCATGCCCTGACTGAGCTGTAGTTGCTCAACCACTGAGTAGCCACAGGTAGCAGAACATGTAATTAATCAGATGATTTTATAGTGTGACTGTTCTTACAGTAAAGACCTGCAAGTGTGACTTCTCTTACACTAGAGCTTCATAGTGCAACTGCTCTTACACTAGAGAGTTCCATAGAGTGACTGCTCTAAAAGTAGAGTACTTCCATAGTGTGACTGCTCTTACAGTAGAGAGCTCCAAGTGTGATTGCTCTTACAGTTGAGGGCTCCATAGTGTGACTGCTCTTATTGTAGCTCCAATTGTGACTGTTACTACAGTAGAAAGCTCCATGGTGTGTCTGACTACTTTAACAATAGAGACCTGTATAGTGTGTCTGCTCTTACAGTAGAGAGCTCCAAGTGTGACTGACTACTTTAACGGGAATCTATCATTGCTAAAATTCAAATCTCGCGCATGCGCTGTGCGATATCTTTATTCTCTTCTTCCACCTTGCAGCGCATGCGCGAGATTTGAATCACGCCAACATCACTAGCTGCTCTTGACGCAGCTAGTTGAAGAAACATTTTTAAAGAAGGGGGCGTTGCTGAACGGAGGCGAGCAGTTGAACACTTGATGACGCGGCTGTGCTCGGAGCACAAGAGAAACACCCCCTGTGCTCCTTGAAGATAATTTGCATATCAAGAAAACTGAATTTGTTGAAAAAAGGCTGAACGAAAGAAAAAAACAATTGTTATGCTTGGAATAGCCTTTATAAAGACTATTTGCAGACGTGCTTGTTTAAAAAGTGATTTTAGCAATGATAGATTCCCTTTAACAGTAGAGACCTGTATAGTGTGCTTGCTCTTACAGTAGAGACCTCCAAGTGTCATTCTTTTTCCAGTCGAAAGTTCCATAGTGTGCTCATAAAGTTGAGAATTCCATAGTGTAACTAATTTTACAGTGAAAAATGCATAGTGTTACTGCACTTAAAATAGAGAGCTTATCCTATACGCAATGTCATGATTTTATTGTAAGTGATGATTAGGTCATTCTTGCACTCTCTCCCCTAAATGTAAACTGTGACAGTCCTGTTATAATTTAGTTACTTTCAAGCTCTTATCATACTCTAATATTTACTGCTGTTATAGTTCACCAAAAGTTGTTCTAGGGATTGTATTCATAATGACATTTGTTATTCACTAAGATTTGTCTCCTCTAGGCTACATTCTAAGTGATGTCACCGCTGCTCTCTAGTGCACTTTCAGTGATGTCATTGATGCTCTCAAGTGAATTGATAGTTTGCACTTTCAGTGATATCATTGCTACTTTAAAGTAAATGGATAGGCTGCATTCTCAGTGACATTGCTGCTCTCTAGTGAATGGATAGGCTGCATTCTCAGTGATGTCATTGCTAATCTCTAATGAATGGATAGGCTGCATTCTAAGTGATGTCGCTGCTGGTTTCTAGTGAATGGAAAGGCTCAGTAATGTCACTGCTGCTCTCTAGTGAATGGATAGGCTGCATTCTCAGTGACATCGCTGCTCTCTAGTGAATGGATAGGCTGCATTCTAAGTGATGTCACTTCTGCTTTCTCAGTAATGCCACTGTCGCTATCTAATGAATGGATAGGATTTATTCTCAGTGATGTCGCTGCTGGTTTCTAGTGAATGGAAAGGCTCAGTGATGTCACTGCTGCTTTCTAGTGAATGGATAGGTTGTATTCTCAGTGATATCACCGTTCACATATTGTAATGTTGATACAATGAGGGAATTTATTAAAGCTATCGTTCTGTATGCCAGTCAAGTCCCCAGCTGGTGCAAGATGCGCCTGAATTATTAAGAGGCTCATCTTCTTTATAATTCAGTTGCACTCGAGATAAAGGAAATTTGTCAGGTCGAGGCATCCCTGACTCTGCCCACCTTGATCTCTCTGCCCTGCTCTTTCCACTTTTATTTAAAAAAAAAAAAAAAAGATTAGCAGGTCAGAAAATGGCAAGTTTTTGTCACATTTATTGGAGGAAACTGCACGTGGGACAAAAATGCATGACTTTTGCGCCAGAAAACTGGCGTGCTTTTTTTTGTTGATTTACCTCCTATTTATTTGCACTGCATCAATTTAATATTTCCTTGCTCTAGAATGCATGGCCTTCTCATGTCAGTAAAGGCTTGCAAAACCCCAAGGGCACCCATCAGCAGAATGCATAATCCCCTTGAAGAAAACTGTAAATCTGCATAAGATAAATGTCTTCTGTTCAGGGGAAGATATTGTAGCAATTACTGGACAATCTTCTGAAATTAATAATTAACTCAAAATTATCAGAGGTATCTTCAGCTGATTAATTCAGAGGCGATGAGTGCTGTACGCCTCTGCCATACCCATCGTGAGTGCAGGCAGAATCAATCATGAGGCAGCCATTTGTTATACATTGATTGCATGGAGAGTTGTTCTGCTGCATGAATGTCATGTGTGTCTCTGAACTGCAAGTTCATACCCGGTGTCAGTATATTGTGTTCTGAGATCCAATTCCCATATATGAATATGTTATCATATAAGGGTGACATCAGTGGTGCACAATAACCTTCCCAATAATTCTGCAGTATGCTTGTTTTGTTTGCCCAGTGAGATTTACCCCTTAGTATAGTAGCGCCTCTAGTGGTGACCTAGAGGGAACCAGGGTTTTATTTCACTGTAAAAACTTATTGGCCCAGATTTACTAACCCTGCTGTGCCTAGAGAGTGGCCAAAAATGTACTTCAAATTGGCATATTTTTGGCACACATGGCAAATCTTAGCTCCTGCACAAAGCTTGCCACTTTTTTAGACCGTGAGCAACACAATTATACCATTTATGCCAATGATACCATAAATCTATGCTAGTTCCTGACTGGCGTAGATTTGAGCTCAGTCGCACATACATGTGCTAGAATTATTAAGAGACTGGAGCTTCTGGGCAATTCTGGCACGTCTTGCGCCTGTCGGGGTATAGATTAAGACGGCGTGACTAAATTTTCCTCAATTGTATGTTACTGTTATGATTTTTTTTTAAATTGAGATTTGACATTTTCTTTTTGTTTGCAGAGCGGCAGTGTAAAATATGGGGAGAGCAAAACAGCAGCCTGAACCTGAGATGACAATAGACTTCTAAGCAACTCATACAGCATGGCTAGTGTGACAATTACGCCCTAGTACAGACCACTCACAAGGCTCTGGCAGTTTCATGTTGTCTAGTCAGGCCAAAGAAACCACCTGGCGCTCTGTTTTACCAGAACCAAAACTTTATTTAGCTTGATCATAGCTGACAAAAGTAGAAACATGCAAAATATGACATGGACCTCAATGTAACCCAGGTTTCACACTGCAGCTAGCGTGGCTTCATACCACAGGACGTCCAACCATGGTGCAACCTACATTTGACCCTCTCATGAGCTACTTGCATAGAACGTATGTTACAACAATATACACATTACATAATTGACAGCTCACAGTACAATCGAGACAACAATAGCAAAACATACACTGCATGGCCACTACCCACAACTAGGGTTGCTGTCTTCTTCTTCCAACTTTACACACAGAATATATAGTTTCTATTTCCTGAGCTTCATACGATGTATTGTCCAAGTGAACATAATGTAAATGAATGTGCCTGCCTGGGATCCAAGATGGCAGCTCCTGCATAATGATAACAGTCAGTGGGCAATGCAGTAAATGAGATAGAAATGGTTGAGCCCTTGTCTAACCAGTATGTATAAAGCAGAGGCGTAACTAGGGGTTCAGCACAAGGGGGGCGAAAACGTCCAAGTGGGCCCCCAACTCAGGTATACCAACACTATCACTATATGGTGACCATATAGTGGTAGAGAGTTGTTCTACACAAGGCTGTGAAGACCAGTTAGGTAAATACAGTACAGGAACAATGTTGTGACTTACAGGTGACGTCTCTGATGGTTTACATTTATCGTCTCTTCCATCTGGACCGCCATGACCACTTCTTCCAGCTGTGACTGTAAAGTTTATAACACAGACATCTTTGGCTCCTCACTTTTCCAGGTACCCGACCACATTGTCCTAAACTACATAAAATCTCCATCCTGCTGCTACCCCAATTATAAAATATATGATATAAAATCCCCTGGAAATGAATAATACCCCAATGTGCCTTTTTAATTTAATAATGCTCCTATGTGCCCCATTTATTTAATAGTGCCCCTCAATGAATAATTCGCCCTAATTAATAATGCCCTGTGTACCCCCTTAAATTAATAATGCCCTGAGTGCCACTTAAAATTAATATTGCCCAATTCCCCTTTTATTAATTATAACCTCTTATGTCTCCTTGAATAAATTCTGCCCTCTTACATAAATGACCCTCTTGTATTAATAATGCCTATTAATAACTCGTTTGTATTAAAGAGGACCTTTCATGTCCTCATGCATATGCAGTTTTATATACTGAATTCTGTGCACTGTCGGCTTTCCCGTTATGTGCCATGGTGGAGGAGATATCGGTGCCGTTCGTTTTGGCACCAATCTCTCCCCACCATCAGAAGGGCGTTCCTGACAGTCTAGCGTCATCGCTGGGCTGTGAGGAAGGCCCCCCCCCTGACAGTACTCAACCATAGACTTGTAATGGGGGCCTTCCTCATAGTTCAGCGTCATTGCAGGGTGGTAAGGCCATACGTGACTGCTGAGGCCATCAGTGGCCTCAGCGTTGGCAGTAAAGGACCCAGTCATGTATATGAGTGACATCACAGAGTCCTTTCCAGCCACCGCTGAGGCCAGTCACGTGCAGTACAGGACTTGCGGCAGGGATGCGGCGTGCGTGTGCCTGAACAGACAGCAGCAGAGGGCTGCGGACATCAGTAGCCTGGGGACAAGTGTTTCACCTTCCCCGCCTCCTCTACAATTTGCCCAATACAATCCTCACCAGTAAACTTTATTATTCCTAGAAAACTCCTTTAATACTGCCCCAATGCCCCCTAATATTTTCTCCCCTTACATTCATACAGACCCCACTGACCTTTCACTATAATTTATATCCTCTTTTATTAAATCCCCCTTATACCCCTTATATTAGTTATGGCCTCTTATCTTGCTAAATTCCCCATGCTTCCAATTGGCCTCTTATATATAGTACAACCCTCACTCCCCCCACCCCCAATTAAAATGCCCAAAGTGAGTTACAAAAAAAAAGTTAATGCTACTCACCTACCTCCGATCTCCCAAGGAGGAGCCTCCACCACTGCCGCTGCTTACTGAAGCAGCAGGACTTCTGGGTCCTGGCACGGACGACTCAGGACAGTGACGTCATCACATAGAAGTCTGTGCCAGGACGCAGACATCTTAGGGCAGCTTATAGGCCACAGACCTGAAGTGGTTTGTGGCTTACGAGCTACTTACTAGCAGAGAAGTAAGCCTAGAGGCTTCCTTCTCTACTATGTATTTCAATTGTATTGATGTCTTGCAGACGCTGATGCAGTTGATGTGTGAGGGTAACCTGTGTTGCGGCGGTCCCAAGGTGGGCCCCCGAGAGTCAGTGGGCCCAGGATGGCAATCCCCCCTGACCCCCACTAGCTACGCCTCTGGTATAAAGCATTTGTTCCCAGACTTTACAACGCAAAGTGACATGTGGGAGGGCAGAGAGCAAGGTGACAGCCACTTTACCTACTCTAACATTACAAGCACCAAGCTTTCCAAGGCTCCTGAACAGTAAGTCTTTTAGGTTATACAGTGATGTATCCCTCGGTCTTCATACCTAGGTAGACATTTGTAATTCTGTAAAAGCTTGGTAAGTGACTACTTATGTGGGTGGCAGAACAGCTGCTACCGGTGTTGTCAGCCACTGTTACCAGAATACAGAATAGCAAAGAAACCTAGTTATGGAAGCAGATCATGTAATACTGTATTATTAAGCAGATTTACTACCGAGAAGTTGGATAGAATTTTGTACAACATGACAGCATAGTGCCAAGACTGATGGTTACTGTGGATTTTGCCATTTCCAGCTGGTTTTTCTACCTTGTTGGTGACATTATGAATATTCATGGGGAGATTCCGGCAGATTGAGATGCTTCACTCGTAGGCACAAGGCAAAACCATAAATTTGCGCTGCAGTAAAGAGTCTCATTCAGCGAGCAGTGACAGCGCTGAAGATAGAGCCCAGCTCTCAGGCGAGGAAGTGGCCACTTCTCACTGCTCCATAGAAATGCAGCTAATAAATCCAGTTTATGGCCGAGGGATGAACCACTGTGTGACCAGTGACGGAATCTGATGTCACCCCTGGCTGGCTGTTCTCAGGAGCTATAGGGGAGATCTATAGACATGTCACCCCTGCAACAATGTCAGTAAACCCAGGATTTATTATATCCGAATAATGTCATCACATTCCCTGCACCTTACAATTACATCACAGGGGCCAACCATTCAAGCCAGTGCAGAACATCAGTATGTTCTGCAGAGTATTACACCACTGACCTCTACCGAGTCTACAGAGCATTGCTCTATACCTTTAACTATCTGACAGATACATAGTGATACATAGCAATATATTTGTAAGGTGGTGGAACCAACCTTAGAGTGTGAACCTCCCCTTTAAGTAGTAGCGAGAAGCTGATTTGGACATCTTGGATAGGAGAGTTCTATGACTTTCTATATGTCTTTAGTATAATAGTGTTCTATATTGTACTAAGTACAGTGCCTTGCAAAAGTATTCGACCCCCTTGAACTTTTCAACCTTTTGCCACATTTCAGGCTTCAAACATAAGGATATAAAATTTTAATTTTTTGGTGAAGAATCAACAACAAGTGGGACACAATCATGAAGTGGAATGAAATTTATTGGATATTTTAAACTTTTGTAAAAAATAAAAAACTGAAAAGTGGAGCGTGCCAATTTATTTGGCCCCCTTAAGTTAATACTTTGTAGCGCCACCTTTTGCTGCGATTACAGCTGCAAGTCGCTTGGGGTATGTCTCTACCAGTTTTGCACATCGAGAGACTGAAATTCTTGCCCATTCTTCCTTGGAAAACAGCTCGAGCTCAGTGAGGTTGGATGGAGAGCGTTTGTGAACAGCAGTTTTCAGCTCTTTCCACAGATTCTCGATTGGATTCAGGTCTGGACTTTGACTTGGCCATTCTAACACCTGGATACGTTTATTTGTGAACCATTCCATTGTAGATTTTGCTTTATGTTTGGGATCATTGTCTTGTTGGAAGATAAATCTCCGTCCCAGTCTCAGGTCTTTTGTAGACTCCAACAGGTTTTCTTCCAGAATGGTCCTGTATTTGGCTCCATCCATCTTCCCATCAATTTTAACCATCTTCCCTGTCCCTGCTGAAGAAAAGCAGGCCCAAACCATGATGCTGCCACCACCATGTTTGACAGTGGGGATGGTGTGTTCAGGGTGATAAGTTGTGTTGCTTTTACGCCAAACATATCGTTTTGCATTGTGGCCTAAAAGTTCGATTTTGGTTTCATCTGACCAGAGCACCTTCTTCCACATGTTTAGTGTGTCTCCCAGGTGGCTTGTTGCAAACTTTAAACAAGACTTTTTATGGATATCTTTGAGAAATGGCTTTCTTCTTACCACTCTTCCATAAAGGCCAGATTTGTGCAGTGTACGACCGATTGTTGTCCTATGGACAGACTCTCCCACCTCAGCTGTAGATCTCTGCAGTTCATCCAGAGTGATCATGGGCCTCTTGGCTGCATCTCTGATCAGTCTTCTCCTTGTTTGAGATGAAAGTTTAGAGGGACAGCCGGGTCTTGGTAGATTTGAGTGGTCTGATACTCCTTCCATTTCAATATGATCGCTTGCACAGTGCTCCTTGGGATGTTTAAAGTTTGGGAAATCTTTTTGTATCCAAATCCGGCTTTAAACTTCTCCACAACAGTATCATGGACCTGCCTGCTGTGTTCCTTGGTCTTCATGATGCTCTCTGCGCTTTAAACAGAACCCTGAGACTATCACAGAGCAGGTGCATTTATACGGAGACTTGATTACACACAGGTGGATTATATTTATCATCTTCAGTCATTTAGGACAACATTGGATCATTCAGAGATCCTCACTGAACTTCTGGAGTGAGTTTGCTGCGCTGAAAGTAAAGGGGCCGAATAATATTGCACACCCCACTTTTCAGTTTTTTATTTTTTACAAAAGTTTAAAATAACCAATAAATTTTGTTCCACTTCACAATTGTGTCCTACTTGTTGTTGATTCTTCACCAAAAAATTAAAATTTTATATCCTTATGTTTGAAGCCTGAAATGTGGCAAAAGGTTGAAAAGTTCAAGGGGGCCGAATACTTTCGCAAGGCACTGTATGTTTATATCTGTAATCTGCTGTTTATTGACATGTGTTGGTTTAGTGCACTTGGTTTGAATTGTATATTACCTGCTATTGATACGTGTATCCAAATGGTTAATGTCAGGCTGTCTTTATATATTGGTGACAAGATCCCGTCTCTCTTTAGGCAACTTTGCGGAAACTAAACCTTTGTAGAAACTGGACGTTGTACTACAGATGTAATTTGCAGTGTGACCCTGCGCTGGCTTCAGCTTTGATGGCCGTCTGAGTCGCACGTACTGAGCGATGCCACAGGTGCTTCAGTTTGGTATTCTGGTTGTCACAAGACAGATAGAAAGTACTGTGTGCTAGTGAGGTGTCTCATGTGACTGCAAATCATGTTATAAGGACATTGAAAGATGCTTTTGCACCTGTGAAAGTCACTGATGCTGATGTGTACCTGAACATATAAGTAAACATCCGTTGCGACAAGTGTGTGATAGTGTACAGTATTTCATGGCCAACAACTGCCCAAATACAATGTTGTAGTAATGTTAGTCACAGCTACATTGCGAGGGAAGGGTTAATGAGGGGCCCTACACCTATTATGGTGTAGGCCTTACATGATCTGCAGAGTATTATATGAATGACCTATCAAAATCTGCCAATCATTGCTCTCTCCTGTCTACCGCCTGACCCTGTTTATTATATAATGAATCATGACCTGTGTGCGGTATAAAAACCTATCACCTACCATTATGTGCCATCTCAGCGAGGCTGGCATTAGATGAGGGAGGGGGAGGGTCTGCAGTGTAAACTGACTGATGTGTTTGTGGATTAGTTGTTGGGTGTTATAGCATACAGGGATTCCCACGCACAGCAGCAGAGGGTTTGTGTATCCGTCAATCGTGTGATCCCTGCAGTCTTCTGCCTGGGAGATTTATTAGAATGAAAATATCGTGACTGATATAAAAATCTTGTCACTAATAGAAGGCTATCTGCTGCACCTTGCGGCTCTCAGACAGAGGTGACACTAGCACACCTAGCATTTCCTGAAAAACACAAAGATTTTTTTCAGCTTTACAACGGAAATGACCAGAGTTCTGGTTTTCTGATCCAGAACTCCAAATCTCTTGCTTTTCCTCACTCATAGAACTGCATGATAAAATGATGTTTGCTTTCAGCCTCCACTAGGCGGCGCTCACTGCCAACATAAATTCATATGTAGTAAAGCTCCCCCTAGTGGTAGCTGCAGCAAAGGTAATGCTACAATTTCTCCTCCCATGTGCGGCACCTAACTGGCTTCTTTGACCTTTTAGCAGCTTAAATGTCAATATTTCTTCATGTATAGTTTTGCATGTGACTGTGGAAATACCGTACATTACCCAGACAGAGTTACCAAGATGTGGGTTTTGAATGGAGTTTTCCTACTCCCTGAACTTTTTTTCAGGAATGGCAATTTGCTGGGGCTGTCTCTTCAAAATTCTGGACAACCCCAGCAAATTCAGGACTACTGCTAAATATTGCACCTGTCCTGACCAACAGGCTATACAGGTGCATCTCAATAAATTAGAATATCTTTGAAACATTTCTTTCTTTCAGTAATTAAATTTAAAAAGTGACCTCCTATATTTTCTAGATTCTTTACACACAGAGTGTTCTATTTCAAGTGTTTTATTTCTGTAAATGTTGATTATGGATTACAGGTAATGAAAACCCAAATCTAAGAAAATTATAATATTGTAAAAAAGTTCAGTATTGTAAATTCAGTGTGTCACCTGCCAAGGTTTCCTAAGCCTTTAAATGGTCCCTCAGTCTGGTTCAGTAGGACACACAATCATGGAATACGCTGATTATGGATTGTATTACTGAAATAAATGAACGTTTCAAAGATATTCTAATTTATTGAGATGCACCTGTAATATTTATTTATTTTACAGCCTGCATTATACTCCAGAGCTGTACTCACTATTCTGCTGGTGGAGTCACTGTGCGCTTACATAATCTAAATTGACTTATTCTTTATTGATCCCAGGTTATGTTCTGTATTGGACTCTACCATCAGAATAGTGATTGCAACTTTGCACTACAATACAGGATATAACCCAGGATCAGTACTGGATAAGTAATGTAATGTACAGAAATGTAGATATTTTTGCAAATTTATTAAAAAAGAAAAACTGAAATATCACACGGTCATAAGTATTCAAACCCTTTGCCGTGACACTCATATTTAACTCACATGCTGTCCATTTCCTTCTGATCCTCCTTGAGATGGTTCTACTCCTTCATTGGAGTCCAGCTGTGTTTAATTAAACTGATTGGACTTAATTAGGAAAGGCACACACCTGTCTATATAAGACCTCACAGCTCACAGTGCATGTCAGAGCAAATGAGAATCATGAGGTGAAAGGAACTGCCCAAGGAGCTCAGAGACAGAATTGTGGCAAGGCACAGATCTGACCAAGGTTACAAAAGAATGTCTGCAGCACTCAAGGTTCCTAAGAGCACAGTGGCCTCCATAATTCTTAAATGGAAGAAGTTTGGGACGACCAGAACTCTTCCTAGACCTGGCTGTCCAGCCAAACTGAGCAATCATAGGAGAAGAGCCTTGGTGAGAGAGGTAAAGAAGAACCCAAAGATCACTGTGGCTGAGCTCCAGAGATGCAGTAAGGAGATGGGAGAGAGTTCCACAGTCAACTATAACTGCAGCCCTCCACCAGTCGGGGCTTTATGGCAGAGTGGCATCTCTGGAGAGACCTGAAAATGGCTGTCCACCAACATTCACCATCCAACCTGACGGAACTGGAGAGTATCTGTAAGGAAGAATGGCAGAGGATCCCCAAATCCAGATATGAAAAACTTGTGTTCATGTGATATTTCAGTTTTTCTTTTTTAATAAATTTGCAAAAATATCTACATTTCTGTTTTTTTTTCTGTCAAGATGGGGTGATGAGTGTACATTAATGAGAAATAAAATGAACTTTTTTGCTTTTAGCAAATGGCTGCAATGAAACAAACAGTGAAAAATTTAAAGGGGTCTGAATACTTTCCGTACCCACTGTATGTACATAGTGACTTCAGCAGAATAGTGAGTGCAGCTCTGAAACAGGGTTGGACTGAGGTTCCTTGGGCCCTTCCTCCATCAACCCCTAAGGCATAGACCACAGCACTCTTCAAATTTGGATGTTTTCTGCTGGACCATTATTGTGTTAGAGTCTGGGCCCACCACAGAATCCTTTGGTACTCTGGTGGGCCAGTCTGACACTGCTCTGAAGTGACTACAGAATGTAGTTACAGGATGTAACTCAGGATAAGTGCAGGATAAGTAATGTAATAATGTTCTGTGACTCTACCAGCAGAATAGTGAGTGCAGCTCTGAAGTATAATACAGGATGTAACTCAGGATCAATACAGGATGTAACTCAGGATCAGTACAGGATAAGTAATGTAATATATGTACTGTGACTCCACTAGTAGAATAGTAATCTCAGCCCTAGAGTATCTGTGCATATAAATACATTACATTCCTTATCCTCTACTGATCCTGGGTTACAGGCTGGTTGTATATGCTAGTCACCTCCAGAGCTGCAGTCACAATTCAGTGTATCGACTGATGGCTACTATAAAGGTCAAAAAAAGCTGAAAATTCTCGTCCCAGATTGGACTCTTTGGCGTCTCATACAGTCATGGGATCCATTATGGTCATTGTCCTGGATCCTGTCAGCAGTTCTCCTGAGGACAGCCTTATTGTAGCCCAATAATCCACAATGTTAGAGTCATCACTGTGCTGATAACAGAGACCCATTTGCCATCACTAGGCAACAGGAAAGGGCCCGGGCAGAGCCGCAGATGGACCACAGAGATAGAGATTTGCAGCTCAAGTTCTTGTTAGCATTGTGGACTCGAAGATAATTGTTGTCTCCATTAATGGTCCTTAGGACACTGAGTGACTGGAAGGTTTCCAACCTCGTACAGCAGAGGAGGACACAGGAGAACATAAAAGCTGAAGAATTATGAGATAGCCTACACCCCCGATCCTCTTCTAAACACACCGATGAAATGAACTATAAGTAGGGGGTAAGATAGTATTCTGAACTTCACCTTAATTCAGGTATTTGAGTGAGCCCTTTAAGTTAGGCACCTATAAGATGGCACAATAGATCTAAGTATGAGGGTGCAGTTGTGCGAAATGTTGTTCTCCGCTTTTCATCATAAATTTTATATTTTAAATCTTCACCATTTTTAAGATCTCTGCTTGCTATCAATGAATGAAAACCCACCCATGAACTACTCCTCTTTGCTGAGGGTTTGTTACACTGTATCAGGGTAGGTCATGGCCATCGTCTGAATGTCCATGCTTGATAAAGCTTATTTTTGCTGTTGATTTTGCTCACAAAGGACTTTCTGCACTTATGGGGATTTGGGGTAAATGAAGATAGGTCTTTTTACCAAGTGTCGGGCATTAGGGATACCTAGGGCCCACCAGTAAAATTCATTCTGGGGGCCCACTATACAGGTACATAGAAATATACAAACTCATTCCCAAATGTCACCAACATAAATGTATTTTTCAGTAGTAGCCTGCTGCCTAGCCCTTACCTTTAACTCGGGCCCCTCTTACATTATTGATGACTGGGGCCCCTGCAGTGTGATTGAGAAGACTAACCCATGACAGAAGGATACTGGTTGTGTCTACAGTATATAAAAATAAACTGGGTAATTTCTTAAATAATCTTGCCCGTATATTATACTGACACATAGCTTGGTTAAAATGCTGTACGATTACCTATACGATAATGCGAGTATCTGTATAAAATACAATGAGTGTACTGTGCCATACCATAGTGAGCTGCTGGCCCATCGGTAGCCCACACGAGGATTCACCTGTGGGCAGGGCCGGTTTTAGACAAAGCGGGGCCCTGGGTAAAATTAAAAGTGGGGCTCCAAATGTTGAAATATTGTACCTACTACATAGTCACAAACTGTTAATCCGATGTGCTGCACTGCCTATCACTGGTACTTACAGGGTTGTTCTTAAGGTCTTTAAGGCTGGGGCCCACGTTGCGAAAACACAGCATTTTGGCCGCAGCGGTAAAAAACGCCGCATTTTACAGTGCCTGCAAAGTGGATAGGATTGTGGCTAATCTCATCCAGGCATTGCAGGAAAAAAATGTGCAGCGGAAAAGCTGCTTTTTCAAAAACGTGAGAGTCAACTATACCTACAGAAACGCTGGTGTTTTCCGTATATGTATAATAGGTGCAGAGAGTCCACAGAGGAAAACTCTGAGATCACAATGAAAAACGCTGCAGAAAAACACGAGATGCGTTTTCGCCGCAGTCTTTTCCACAACATGGGGCCTTAGCCTAAAGGAGTTGTTTCATATGTACTTGAGAAAGTATTCGGCCCCCTTGAACTTTTCAACCTTTTGCCACATTTCAGGCTTCAAACATAAGGATATAAAATTTTAATTTTTTAGTGAAGAATCAACAACAAGTGGGACACAATCATTAAGTGGAACAAAATTTATTGGATATTTTAAACTTTTGTAAAAAATAAAAAACTGAAAAGTGGGGCGTGCAATATTATTCAGCCCCTTTACTTTCAGTGCAGCAAACTCACTCCAGAAGTTCAGTGAGGATCTCTGAATGATCCAATGTTGTCCTAAATGACTGATAATGATAAATATAATCCACCCGTGTGTAATCAAAAGGTTGAAAAGTTCAAGGGGGCCGAATACTTTCGCAAGGCACTGTATATATGTATGTAAATTTTTTTGCATAGCCAAACTAGTTGCTTGTACTCTTTAAAAATCAGGTGCACAAGTAACAAGGCCTATATATGTCTATCCCTACACACAATAAAATATTTATATACATACAGAATTATCAAATAGGACCGCTATACCAGGACTAAAAACTGTCACGTAAGCCATTGACCACTAAACCAGGACTAAATGCTGTCATGTCAGCCACAGACCGCTATACCAGGACTAAATACTGTCGTGTCACCCGCTGACCGCTATACCAGGACTAAATACTGTCATGTCAGCCACTTACCACCAGATTCCCCTCTGACCTCATAGTATAATCCAGAAATAGCTGTTTTTACTGTATAATGTTCCCTTTATAGCGACAAACACTTCCCTACTATCAGAGTTTCCTCCATTCCCCATATTGAGAACACAACGAGCCCCCTTTTATTTTGCAGATGCTCCCCTCATAATGCCAGCCAGCAATTAACCTCTTCCTGGCCTGCACTGTAAATAGTACGCTGCAGTAAATGGGTTGTTCCTTGGTGCCATGTACTCCTCACTTGTGAGTGCCGGCGCCTTTTAATGACATACACTGCACCTCTGCAGGTACCTGGCTGGACAATGGTCCTGGAATACCAGGAGACTGATGCAGGCGAAGTGCATTATATAGAATGTGGTGGTGGGCGCTGCAGCAACACATGACCCTTTGTTAGTGGCCATTTTCATTCTACCAAGGCTTGGCGTTTCACAATGAGATTCAACAAGGCAACTTGTAGAGAGAATATATTAGTAAACTGCCCACATGCCCGTACCTAGTCTTCTGTACAGATTCCAGATACTTCCACATAAATTGTGTCTGCTGCTGATATCCCATTGCAGGAAACCAGAAGAGGATTTTCCTGATCTACTCCCCAACAAACAATGCTCAGAATGACCTGCAGCATAAGTGGACATGAGGCTGCTGCGAGACATTCTGCACCTCAGTTCAGATAACGCTGCAGGATTTATTTAGATCTCATCCACTTTGCTGCTACAGTACAATGCGGCAAAGAAGTAGCCGACAAGTCAGCAGTGTCTAATCCTCTGCATGTACATCCCGTGTAGACTTACTCTAAAAGAGGCTTTCCTATAACCATAAATTGTCATCTGTCCACAGAATTGGTGACGTGTCTGATCAGTGGGTCCTTGGACTGAGATTGCCATCAGTCACACACACTAGGTCCCATGTTCTCCTGTATCAATGGTTGGTGTTCTCCGCATTGCAGTTCCATGCAAAGTCTATGGGACAGATGACAACAGCTGACCTATGACCTCCGCTACCTCCATCAGTTCCATACACTTTGTACAGAGCAGCAGTGCGCTCACTCACCCACCAAACTATTGACGTGGGAGAACACAGGACACCTGACCTTGTGACACAGCAGTCGGGCACTTATCACCTATTTTAGGCTGAGGCCCCACGTTGCAGAAAAGCAGCTTTTTTTGTTGCAGATTTTGCTGCAGTTTTTTGAACCAATGCCAAGAATAGGTACAACAGGAATGGGAAATATATAGAAAATTCTTATACTTCTCCCTACTGCTCAATCCACTCCTGACATTGGCTCAAAAAAAAGCATCAAAATCTGCAACAAAAAAGCTACTTTTCCGTAATGTGACAGACAGCGATTATGGAGGCTGCAGAAATGAGCCAGCAAAGTGAATGAAATGTAATCACTTAATATCATCCACTCTATGTTAATTTTAGCTGCGGAATCGCGAGCATTTTCACATGTATTTAATAGGGAACGAAAATGCAGAGAAAAATGCAGCAAAAGCTCAATGAAAAACAATGTGTTTTCGCTGCTTTTTTTCTCCAGTGTTTTTTAGCTGCGTTTCGCTGTGTTGGGCTTAATCCTTAAAGGGGAAGGTGAAAAATAAAACCCACACTCACCTGTCCCTGGTCCTCCCACCCATGTCTGGCCCAGTGGTGCCCCGGGGGCTTATTCCAGCGGCAGTCCTCGCCACACATACAGTGGGTACGGAAAGTATTCAGACCCCTTTAAATTTTTCACTCTTTGTTTCATTGCAGCCATTTGCTAAAAGCAAAAAGTTCATTTTATTTCTCATTAATGTACACTCAGCACCCCATCTTGACAGAAAAAAAAACAGAACTGTAGATATTTTTGCAGATTTATTAAAAAAGAAAAACTGAAATATCACATGGTCATAAGTATTCAGACCCTTTGCTCAGTATTGAGTAGAAGCCCCTTTTGAGCTAGTACAGCCATGAGTCTTCTTGGGAATGATGCAACAAGTTTTTCACATCTGGATTTGGGGATCCTCTGCCATTCTTCCTTGCAGATCCTCTCCAGTTCCGTCAGGTTGGATGGTGAACGTTGGTGGACAGCCATTTTCAGGTCTCTCCAGAGATGCTCAATTGGGATGAGGTCAGGGATCTGGCTGGGCCAGTCAAGAACGGTCACAGAGTTGTTCCGAAGCCACTCCTTTGTTATTTTAGCTGTGTGCTTAGGGTCATTGTCTTGTTGGAAGGTGAACCTTAGGCCCAATCTGAGGTCCAGAGCACTCTGGAAGAGGTTTTCTTCCAGGATATCTCTGTACTTGGCCGCATTCATCTTTCCTTCAATTGCAACCAGTCGTCCTGTCCCTGCAGCTCAAAATCACCCCCATAGCATGATGTTGCCACCACCATGTTTCACTGTTGGGATTGTATTGGGCAGTTGATGAGCAGTGCCTGGTTTTCTCCACACACACTGCTTAGAATTAACGCCAAAAAGTTCAATCTTCGTCTCATCAGACTAGAGAATCTTATTTCTCATAGTCTGAGAGTCCTTCATGTGTTTTTTGGCAAACTCTATGCGGGCTTTCATATGTCTTGCACTGAGGAGAGACTTCCTTCGGGCCACTCTACCATAAAGCCCTAACTGGTGGAGGGCTGCAGTGATAGTTGACTTTGTGGAACTTTCTCCCATCTCCCTACTGCATCTCTGGAGCTCATCCACAGTGATCTTTGGGTTCTTCTTTACCTCTCTCACCAAGGCTCTTCTCCCACGATTGCTCAGTTTGACTGGACGGCCAGGTCTAGGAAGAGTTCTGGTCGTGCCAAACTTCTTCCAATTAAGGATTATGGAGGCCACTGTGCTCTTAGGAACCTTGAGTGCTGCAGACATTCTTTTGTAACCTTAGCCAGATCTGTGCCTTGCCACAATTCTGTCTCTGAGCTCCTTGGGCAGTTCCTTTCACCTCATGATTCTCATTTGCTCTGACATGCACTGTGAGCTGTGAGGTCTTATATAGACAGGTGTGTGCCTTTCCTAATCAAGTCCAATCAGTTTAATTAAACACAGCTGGACTCCAATGAAGGAGTAGAACCATCTCAAGGAGGATCAGAAGGAAATGGACAGCATGTGAGTTAAATATGAGGGTCACAGCAAAGGGTTTGAATACTTATGACCATGTGATATTTCAGTTTTTCTTTTTTAATAAATTTGCAAAAATATCTACATTTCTGTTTTTTTTTCTGTCAAGCGGCGAGGACTTCCACCAGAACAAGTCGCCAGGCGCTGTTAGACTGGACAGCTGTGAGAGACACAGGAGCATTGGGGACAGGTGAGTATTGGTTGTTTTTTTTTCTTATTTTTCACCTTCCCTGACCTCCTTGCAGAAAACTATAATTCCTGGGGAACCCGTTTAACATCTCAATATACTGTATATCACACTATAAAATACAGTTCTAGTATGTATAATGGTATACATGTACAGAAGAAAACACAGAAAGACACTCATATACTGTATATACTTACACATATACCATATATTCACACACATACATTCATATACAATGTATACACACACATATACCTGTCTACAAATATACAGTACTCACACAGTATATAAGACACTGTAAACAAATATACACATATTAAATATAAATATTTAACCCAAAAAATACACTTACATTTGGCTGAATTGCTGGGTGCAATGTAAATGGAAAAAGCTCATGTGCAGCTCTGTCTGGCAGTAGTGAAAGCTCTTACATGGCAGCAGACTTCCTCCTTCACACTCAGAGCTGATGGATGAGTCACTGCTCGTGAGGAGGGGGAGGGGCGGCACAGGATGCTCCTAAATGCTGGAAATGTTTAGAAGCAGCAATCAGCACGCCCTGCAACTGCTAATGGTGTTATTCACTCCTGATCATTACTCCAAATAGTAGAAGAAGTATGGGGCCCCTATGGGTGTGGGGGCCCTGGGCAATTGCCCAGTCTGCCCCTCCCTCAACGGCAGTTCTGCCTATGGGCTAGTCTGAGGCTGTTTATACCACCGTATGGGATCTAGGGACAAGCAGAATAGTAGACATGTCAACTCACCCTCACCTGATGAATAGCCTCTTTCTCAATAGGCTCATTAGTATTTGCTGCACTGTGAAGTCATCTCAGTGATGAGGAGGTTGATGGGAAATCCTTTATTTCATTAGCTAGCTGCACACATTTGAACCCTGACAAAAGAGTATGGAAGTTAGTCTACTGACTGAGCCACAATCTCCATTAGTTTCAATAGGAGTTTTTTTTTTTTTCTTATACCAAGCTGTAATA
This sequence comes from Leptodactylus fallax, assembly GCA_947044405.1. NCBI lineage: Eukaryota > Metazoa > Chordata > Amphibia > Anura > Leptodactylidae > Leptodactylus > Leptodactylus fallax. The sequence goes on from CAMRHE010000143.1 coordinate 4,769,737, forward strand.
GCAATGTACTGCCCTACAGTATATAGAGAGATATGCCAGTACATTGTATACTTAAAAAAATATATCCTCAACGTTGATCGGGGTACAATCGCGCACGTCTGGTGGGGATGTACACTCCTACGCCCCTTTTGGTCGAATGTCCGTCGCGTTATTAGGACGTTCACTGGCATTGCTCTGGTTGATGACCCCGCGCCCTTCTCCTTTCTATTTTCCCACGTACGTTTAAGAAGCACACCCGTAAACTACTAGCCTTTCTATTGGTAGCCGCAAGGTCCATTATCCCTAGACTGTGGAAATTCCCAACGCCCCCCTCTCTGATGTCTTGACTTCAAGAGGTCTTATGCATACATAGCACGGAGGATCTGCTAGCGGAATTGAAACAAGACGATAGAGCCCATAGACAAACGTGGCTCCTGTGGAACCACTTTTACTACTTTTACTGCAGAGTTCCAGTCTGCCTTCCCCTCGATGTCCTCTTGACCTTTTATTCTCCCTCTATGTACTCCTATTTTTTCTTCTCTTTCTGATTTACATGAAGTGCATTTGCCTTTGTTTTTGATTTTAGAATTTGACTCTGCTGGGGGAGGGTAAAAACAGCTCTGTCCCTGCCGCCTGCCTGATGTTCCTTGTTCTCCCCAACCTTCCCCTTTACTCCCATGTCCCCCCTTATTTGCTGAATATGTAGGTACCTTGTTTGATTTGTTTTTTTATTTTATGTTCTTAAACAAAACCTTAATAAAATTCTTAATGATAAAAAAAATATATATATATCCTCTAAGTATACAATGTACTGGCATACACAGATATATCATACAGACGCAGCGAAAGAAAAAGCTTGATATGAGGAAAAACATACCTAATGAAAAAAATACTTTTTATGATTGATTATATATAATGTATTCATTCAGTATCGCCCCCCCAAAAAATTAAAGTCATCTATAAATGGGTTAATTAAAAATAATGCAATTGTTTTATTATAATTATCTAGTAACTATCTGAGGTCTAATACTATACTCCCACTTTTGCCTCAACTTGCCATTCACAAATCATCCTGTAAAGGGCATTCCAAGGTTGACGTCTCTAGAATAGGCAGCAACAGGAGCCTCACAAGCAGGGACATAGCTATAGGGGGTGCAGTCGCTTCTGAGCCCTGGATCCTGAGGGGGCCTTATAGGTCTCCCTGATTTATAATCTATAACAGTAATTTGAAGGGAAAAAGGTAGCTATGGGGTAATTACAGATTTTGCATTGGGGCCCAGGAGCTTCAAGTTACACCTCTAACAGATAATAGAAAAGCCTAAATACTGTAGTTCCTCGTTGTGATGCTGGAAACGAATTGTCTCCCCATCTTCACAATATGACTGATGATTAGGAGATTCCTATAGAAGAAATTAGGACCTGATGAAGCAGTGACACCTTGTGGTTGAAGGCAGCACTACAGGTGATCACGTTTGTAGTTCTGTTTTTCCTATCTGTATACAGAGAGAAAAATCTTAATGGAAACTCGTCGCTGACTGCACTTTCCTTATAGTCAATATCCAGAAAATGCCCCTTAGGCTCTCTGCACACTACCGAAGTCCACAGCCATGTGATATATTTGTGAGCATGCTTTACTTTTTTGGAGGATCAGAAACACAGCTACTTTTTTCACAAAGCTGACTTTTCCACTGAAAGTAAACAGATCCATGAAAAAAGTGTATACCAACGCGGCTTAAAAATTGGCACAGCTGTGTGAATATAGCCTTATAGCTTACACTTTGGCAGATCTGAACGACAAATAGCCCATCCCAGATGTGAACCTAGCCTAAAAAATCTAAAAACAATGAAGCAGAAAACTTTGTGAAAACCAAAATCTGTGTCAGTTTCTAAACTTTTAGCCACAACTGTATGTCTCTGTATGTGAAGAGCGACCCGAGGCAAAGTAAAATGGAGTTTGGTGTCCGGGGGTCCTTATAAGGTCCGTCCCATAAGTGATGATTGCAAGAGTTCTGCACATGGAACTTCAGTTGTGTTTTTTTAACTATATATAATCTAAACCTTCATAAGAATTATTGTTGGGGTTCCAGGGCGCAGACAATGTCATCTCAGGCTCCCAGTATCCATTATTTCATAGGACCTCTGCAATAATTTACTTAACCCAACCTTTGCCTTCAACTGTAGAGAAAGTGAGAGAGAAGAGACAGACTATAAATAGTTTCAGTAGCAGCCAACAGAGTAATAAATTGTATGTACACAGTGAATTCACCAGCAGAATAGTGAGTTCAGCTCTGGAACAAAATACAGGATGTAACATAGGATAAGTAATGTGTAAGTAATGTAAGGTATATACAGTATTGTAATGTATGTATAGTTTTCTGGCATACAATATATAAAAAGATGCAAAGAGGGCATGGCAAGGGTGTGCAGGGGGTTGCTGGAGAGGCATAGAGATTAGCTTCCGTAGATCTCCTACCAAGCACGCGACCCAGCGGAGTGTGCACCTCCACCAGCAATGGGGTAATAAATTGTCCCAGTTACTCCACCAGCAGAATCGTGAGGACAGCTCTGGAATATAAGGATGTAAGGGCGGGACAGAATAAGTATTGTAATGTATGTATACATTGAGCAGCAGTATCATACGCCAGTCTTAATAACAGCCCTGACAGGCACAAGGCATGGCTGATTTATGAAGAGTCTCCAGTCTTTTCTTTAATCCGGCGCATGTCCATGCAACAGAATGGAGATCTACACCAGTTAGAAACTGACTTAGATTTCCATTATAACACACCAGAAAACTGGCGTGAGTTATAGTAAATATATCAGGCTTAGGCATCCCCGCCCTGCTTTGGCAACATTCGCACAATTTGGCAAGCGTGGCGCAAAATGGGGATAATGAGCCACCTTTTAGCCAAAAAAAAAAAAGGCCTTTCTCCAAATGTGTGCCACAATATAATCCCTCTACATCAGAAAACTGGCGTCGAGGGATTGATAAATTTTCCCCAGTGACTCCACCAGCAGAATAGCGAGTGCAGGTAAAGAAATATACTTCTCCTTTTTGCTGGCTCCACTTTTGACTTTGGTTTAAGAACTACAGTGAGCCTTGTGAAAATATATGAAACAGAAATGTGGAGCAATATTCCAGTCCCATTGATTTGTATGTAGCAATAAATTTCCATTTATGAAAATGTATTCCTCTTTCCAGGGCCTGTAACTCTAACCCACATAAAGATCTACTAAGAATTAATCAGCTCATAATATGGATCTATTGGTGTCAAATTCATTGTACAGAACTATTCTTGGGTCCTGGAGACCTATCTAGGAAAGAATGGAGACCTCACAGCCAGGGTGAACCTAGCCTCTCTACTGCATGAGGCAAACTATAGAAAGACGCCAACTGTCCTGGATCCGGTGGGACGGTCCAGATTTTACACTGCTGTCCCGCCCTCCCAGATAGCTTACGGTTTGTCCCGCTATGCCCCTGAACTGTTTTGCTGTTAAACTTTGCCCCATCCACCGGCTCTTATCTCAGGGTAGGGTAAAGGCTAAATCGTAGATGCTAAATTCTAGTGGGCTAAAGGACCTTTGATGACGTCATGACCATGTGATCAGACTCCAGGCTGGGTGGAGCTATTCTGGACACTACAGGACAGTGAGGTGTTATACAGAAAGAGGAAGCTGCTGGGAACGAGACTGATGGAAGGTAAGGAGGAGAGACAGCATGTGTGAGCAAGAGGGGGGAACTGGGGGCAGATGTAGGGGGGAATTTAAACTGAAGGCAAATGAAGGGGGTAATTAAACTGGGGGCAGATGAAGGGGGACATTAAGCTGGTGGCAGATAAAGGAGGACATTAAACTGGTGGTAGATGTAGGGGGCATTAAGCTGGTGACAGATGAAGGGGGCAACTGGAGGATGACATTAAACCGTGGGGGGTAGCTGGAGGGGGACATGTCTGTCTCTAGTTGCCCCCAGTTTAATGACCTCTCCAACTACCCCTACCATCCAGCTGTCCCAGTTTCATGTCCCCCTCTAGTTTCTGCCAGTTTAAACTGGGGCACGAGGACAGGGACTTAATACTGTGAGGCAACTGGAGGGGAACATTATAATGTGGGGGCATATAATGTTAGGGTGACTGTAGGAGCATTATACTGTGCGGGGGCACAAAGAAAAATGGATGAGAGTGGGCGGAGTCAACGTAGAAGTGGGTGGAGCTAAGTTTGCCACAACGTGCATAGTGCACCGCACATTTTGTCCCTCTTTCTGTCCTTTGAAAGTTGGGAGGTATGCCTTAGGCCAGGGGTGTCAAACTCATTTTCTCCGGGGGCCACTTCAGCCTCACGGGGTACCTTGAAGGGCCAAGATTATTTTACACATGTATAAAAGTAACTTCTCCTTAACAGATAAGCGAGCTATTAAGCAGTAGTTACATTTGTACATTACTACTGTTACAATCAGCCCTTTGAGGTCAACCAGGAAGAACATAATGTATTGTTAAAACCTAAGACATTGGCATGTTACATACTATCCTCATCCTTTTCTGAATATATAAAAAATTAAGCACTATACAAATACTGTTTACCCCTGTAAACGGTATTATGCTCTATAGTTGCCTCTGCACACGGTATTACGCCCCACAGCGACCCCTGTACACGGTATTATGCTCCATAGTTGCCCCTGCACACGGTATTATGCTCCATAGTTGCCCCTGCACACGGTATTATGCTCAATAGTTGCCCCTGCACACGGTATTATGCTCCATAGTGGCCACTGCACACGTTATTATGCTCCATAGTGGCCCCTGCACACGTTATTATGCTCCATAGTGGCCCCTGCATTGGTATTATGCCCCATAGTGGCCCCTGCAAACGGTATTATAGTCCATAGTGGCCCCTGCACAAGGTAATATGCCCCATAGTGATCCCCCCACCCATGAACTATTATTATACTCTGGGGTCTTTTCCGACCCCAGAGTATAATGATTGGAGACCCAGGTGATGACAAACATAAAAACCAGTGTTACTTACCTGGGCCCCGATGCGCTCCCTGCGTTCAGCCTTCTTCAATGTCGCACAGACCGGCGTCGCGACATAATGACGTCGGCCTGGCTCACGTGACGCCTGGGACATCACCAAAGAAGGCCGAAGCCGGCTGGGAGCAGCATCGGATCGCCGGAGAGGTGAGTAACTCTGGTTTTTATGTTTATCACCTCCCCCGGGGTCTCCGATTATTATACTCCGGGGTCTGAAAAGACCCCCCGAGTATAATAATAGTAGTATTTGATGGGGTTCGCCAGCCGCGGCCTCACTTACCATCCCCGCTCCTGCACACAGCCGCTTCTGCGTCCCATAGCAGAAGGGGAAGCGGGGGCGGCCACGACCAGCAGCGGGGATCGGTAAGTAAATAGGCCGTTACGTGCCAGGGATACACCAGCAGGCAACGGCCTATTTATATATATAAAAAAAAACTTATCTTCACCTACCTACGATGCCTTGATGCAGCCGCCTCCTCTTCTTGTCTGCGTGTCAGCGTAGGAGGCGCGATGACGTCATTGTATCGCTGCCTGCGCTGACATGCAGAGGCCTTGTAAACCAGCCCAGGACAGGTATCGCGTAGCTTTGTTTTTTTTTTTTTTTAAGTGGCCTGTCCTGGGCTGATTTACATTACATAATGTACATAGACAATAAAAAATGCCGCGGCCCTGCGGGCCAGATAAGTGCCGGGCCGGATAACAGAAGGCAGCGGGCCGGATTCGGCCCGCGGGCCTTGTGTTTGACACCTGTGCCTTAGGACATTACCTTAGGTCACCTCATGAAAGGTGCTCCCCTTCCATGAACAGAAAATTAGACATTACACTGAAGTGTCCACTAGATGGCAGAATACGAATCAAAGAAGATAATATGAAAGGGATTTTCTGGTTTTATATACCTAAAGATTAATATCTGTATAGATTAAACGTTCCACAACTTTTTAAATATACTATATGTTTCATTTTCTCACCATTTTCAAGATATTTGCTGTTAGTGTGACGTCAGGCTGTGACGGTGCCCAAGGGCTGACTGAAAAGCTACAGTTCAGCATCTCACTGTGAAAATTAGCCAGGGGATACCAGACCTGTGTCTAAAACAAAGGTTCAGTGAACCCTACTGTGTATGGGGCACCAAAGCAGATGGATGATCGCTGCACTTATGCTAACAAAGATGTATTGGAGCCTTAAAGGCTCTGTGACCTAGACTCCAGACTGATACATTGCAGCAAACCACCAGGGAGATGTGTACAGCTGCAGCTGTATTTAGCTCAGATAACATGCATCAAAGGGGTTTTCCAGGACTAAAATACTGATGATCTATCCTTAGGATAGGTCATGACTATCGGATCAGTATTTAAAGAGATCTAATGAGTATTGAGGCCTATTTTATGTACTTACCAGGCACATCTCTGTACATTGGATAGCACCTGTGCTTGATATTACAGCTCAGCTTCATCCACTTGAATGGGACTAAGGTGCAAACAGGCCGTATGACCATCACATGACCTGTGAAGTGGAAGCTATACTCACAGGAGTGTCAGTTTCACTTTGATCAGTTGAGATTCCAGGTGTTGGACCCCCAGCAATATGTTTAGGTCAAAAATATTTTCATCCTGGAAAACCTTTTTAACCTAAACCCCTTTAATTCATAAACTAAAAATCTGGTTTCTAGCCACAGAGAGTATGAGGGAATGACAATGTCCTCTACCAGCACAAAAATCCTCTACTGTATAGATATAGGTCAGTACTAAATGTAGGTTTTATAGCTGACCTACTGTAAATAGAGGTGAGCTGAAAATTTGCTTTGCAACAGGACTTATTACGGTGCCATAATTCCCCCACGAAATACAATCTGAAATAAGACTTTATTTTACCATTATTATTATTATTAATTTATATAGCAACATTAATTCCATGGCGCTTTACATTTGAGGGTTTACATACAGTACACAAAATATACAAAACAAACACAATACCATTTCAGCCCGCATTGTTTGTTTAAAGAAGTATTCTCATCTTAGACTATATGATATGCCATAAATGTTTAATAGATGCAGGTCCCACATCTGGAATCTGCACCTATGTCTAAAACAGTGTCGCCATCACCGACAGGACCTAATAGGCCTCATAACAACCAATCAGTACTCTGTGATTCAGTCTGAGACAATGAGCTGACAGAGAAAATCCTTCTCTGTTATACTCTTTAGAAGCTTAGTATGATGTACTATTATATCAATTTGTGGGAATAGTATAGTTCCCAAGATGTAATAGTACGTCATAGGGAGGAAGGAGTTTTCTAGTCAAGCATGAATACTCAGTGAGGTCTGGGAGAGTAAAATGAAAATAAAAATAAAAAAAGCAGGGATAACTCAACCTTCGTTGTGGTTTTTGGATCCCCCATTGCATTTTGTGCTCACACTGAAGGGTCCAGAAGTGAAGCAGTTCAGCAAGACAAGAACCTGGATTATCCTGTCATTTATCCCTGTATGGGAGCAAATGCCACAGCAACATAGCATTGGTGGAGGGACAATTTTCAGAATTTCAAGACAAATTTCAAGACAAACACACAGTGTGCCTGCCAGTTGAAAAGTTATAAAGACTTGAGTGTAGAAAAAAGCCACAAAAATGATACCTTTAAGGGAGCACATGAGGTACCAATGAATGACAGTTACAGAATTTCAAGAAAAATCAGTGTGCCTAGCCTGCCAGCTGAAAAATCTGGACTGTCTTCCAGGAATGATCATGGTGTACACGTTGTTATTTTAAATGTTTGCTTTATGATATATATAAGGGAATGACATCACTGATTCTGCATTGTCCCTGCTGCTGAGACTTTTGGTGGCCTCCTTAAAGGGCTTCAGAAGATGACACACTTCCCTCATGCCTTCCAATGGCAAGTTTAAAAATAACATATTGTGCCTGTGGTTTGCTGTATGCAGGAATTGTTCACTGCCTTCTGCTGCTCAAATTGACACTCCAGTATGTGCCACTCAACGTGTGCTTCACTTTACAGCCATGAAGCAATGACATTCCTTGAAGTTGGGGTGAGAAATGGTCCTGTGTGGAGGAACTGGAGGAGACAGATGGGTCCCAGACTCCCGCATGGTGTTGAAACTGGGCCTGCTCCCACAAGGTGATATCAATACTAGAAAGCACCTGGCCTTGCTGCTTTTCTAGACTGACTCAAGACACTGACCCAGTGGGCTATGAAAGCTACAGTGGGTACGGAAAGTATTCAGACCCCTTTAAATTTTTCACTCTTTGTTTCATTGCAAAAAATGTTCATTTTAATTCTCATTAATGTACACTCAGCAACCCATCTTGACAGAAAAAAACAGAGATGTAGATATTTTTGCAAATTTATTAAAAAAGAAAAACTGAAATATCACATGGTCATAACTATTCAGACCCTTTGCTCAGTATTGAATAGAAGAACCCTTTTGAGCTAGTAAAGCCTTGAGTCTTCTTGGGAATGATGCAACAATTTTTTCACATCTGGATTTGGGGATCCTCTCCAGTTCCGTCAGGTTGGATGGTGAACGTTGGTGGACAGCCATTTTCAGGTCTCTCCAGAGATGCTCAATTGGGTTGAGGTCAGGGCTCTGGCTGGGCCAGTCAAGAATGGTCACAGAGTTGTTCCGAAGCCACTCCTTTGTTATTTTAGCTGTGTGCTTAGGGTCATTGTCTTGTTGGAAGGTGAACCTTAGGCCCAGTCTGAGGTCCAGAGCACTCTGGAAGAGGTTTTCTTCCAGGATATCTCTGTACTTGGCTGCATTCATCTTTCCTTCAATTGCAACCAGTCGTCCTGACCTTGCAGCTGAAAAACACCCCCATAGCATGATGCCTGCTACCACCATGTTTCACTGTTGGGATTGTATTGGGCAAGTGATGAGCTGTGCCTGGTTTTCTCCACACATACCGCTTAGAATTAACGCCAAAAAGTTCAATCTTCGTCTCATCAGACAAGAGAATCTTATTTCTCATAGTCTGGGAGTCCTTCATGTGTTTTTTGGCAAATTCTATGCGGGCTTTCATATGTCTTGCACTGAGGAGAGGCTTCCTTCGGGCCACTCTGCCATAAAGTCCTGACTGGTGGAGGGCTGCAGTGATAGTTGATTTTGTGGAACCCATCTCCCATCTCCCTACTGCATCCCATGGATGGAGCTCATCCACAGTGATCTTTGGGTTCTTCTTTACCTCTCTCACCAAGGCTCTTCTCCCACAATTGCTCAGTTTGGCTGGACGGCCAGGTCTAGGAAGAGTTCTGGTCATCCCAAACTTCTTCCATTTAAGGATTATGGAGGCCACTGTGCTCTTAGGAACCTTGAGTGCTGCAGAAATTCTTTTGTAACCTTGGCCAGATCTGTGCCTTGCCACAGTTCTGTCTCTGAGCTCCTTGGGCAGTTCCTTTGACCTCATGATTCTCATTTTCTCTGACATGCACTGTGAGCTGTGTTTTTTTTTCTGTCAAGATGGGGTGCTGAGTGTACATTAATGAGAAATAAAATGAACTTTTTTGCTTTTAGCAAAAGGCTGCAATGAAACAGAGTGAAAAATGTAAAGGGGTCTGAATACTTTCCGTACCCACTGTATGTATTGTCCCTACCCATAATCGCTTCTACACATATTGATGGTGGAGTGCACCTTTCCCCACATGCACTTCTCCAAGGAGAGGCGCACATAACAATATTAAGCAGGGATAGCTTTCCTAGAAATAATGGCAGCTAGGTATTCTCCATCACGACTGCGTATGCCAACAGTTGGCAAAATGCAGTGGAATCCACTAAGTAGCACGGCAGCGACTGTACCGCCAGGAACTTGGCCAGGTGCGAGTTAAAGTTGTAGACCAGCTGGATTGCTGAGCGTATATAGTTTCCTGGACACACATTCCCTTATGAATGACTGACATTGGCGTGGAGGAGGAGAAGCAGATGGAGATGATAACGACAATGACCATGTGCTAGGCGTAGATGTGACCTGCTTACAAAGATGACCATGGCGTGAAGGAGTAGGTTTCACACTTTGCCTACTAGTGCCACTCAGGGCTACTTTAACCTTAGGGCCAACGGTGCACTTGCACCGGGCCCTATGAGAATGGGGGGCCTCCTTGGGACAGTCCTGCATTTGCTGTCCTGCGATGTCCCAACTTCAGCTCATTGGCATCCGTTGAGGACAGTGATGTATCTAGCAGGGAGGAGGGCTGGAGAGACCGTGGACCGACTCTGTGGGGCTCACCAACAACACATGCATGTGTTCCCATTCTGCAAGCCGTCTGAACGCAGGACGGCGCAATGACGTCATAGCATTGCGCTTCTTGTGGTGAGATGTCTTGTCTGTGCCCACACCTCACAGAGAAGAGAGACGGCGGCAGCAGAGCAGCAAGGTATTGCAGGCGAGTATAAGATTTATTTTTTAGGGAAGTTCTTATACAGTATATGGCATAAAGGGCACGTTAGGGGACATTATTTATATAAGGGGCATAGAGAATATAAGGGGTCATTGAGAGTATTATTTCTATAGGGGGAAGATCATTTATGTAACGGGGCTTAAAGAATATAAGGGGCTGCACTTTATATATATATATATATATATATATATACAATATATATTTATTATATACATATATTTTTTTTAAATGTGGCCCCTTATATTCTTTCAGCCCCCTTATATAAATGATCTCTCCCCAGTAATAATGCCCCTAATGATCCCTTATAGGGGGCTTTATTACTGGGGGTGATTATTTACATAAGGGGGCTCAAAGAATATAAGGGGCTGCATTTAAAAAAATAAATAAAAAAAAGAATATATATTTACAGTGGGGAAAAAAAAGTATTTAGTCAGCTACCAATTGTGCAATTTCTCCCACTTAAAAAGATGAGGCCGGCCTGTAATTGACATCATAGGTAAACCTCAACTATGAGAGACAAAATGAGAAAACAAATCCAGAAAATCACATTGTCTGATTTTTAAAGAATTTATTTGCAAATTATGGTGGAAAATAAGTATTTGGTCAATAACAAAAGTTCATCTCAATACTTTGTTATATATCCTTTGTTGGCAATGACAGAGACCAAACGTTTTCTGTAAGTCTTCACAAGGTTGCACACACTGTTGCTGGTATGTTGGCCCATTCCTCCATGTAGATCTACTCTAGAGCAGTGATGTTTTGGGGCTGTCGCTGGGCAACACGGACTTTCAACTCCCTTCAAAGGTTTTCTATGGGGTTGAGATCTGGAGACTGGCTAGGCCACTCCAGGACCTTGAAATGCTTCTTACGAAGCCACTCCTTCATTGCCCTGGCAGTGTCCTTGGGATCATTATCATGCTGAAAGACCCAGCCACGTTTCATCTTCAATGGCCTTGCTGATGGAAGGAGGTTTGCACTCAAAATCTCACGATACATGGCCCCATTCATTCTTTCATGTACACGGATCAGTCGTCCTGGTCCCTTTGCAGAGAAACAGCCCCAAAGCATGATGTTGCCACCCCCATGCGTCACAGTAGGTATGGTGTTCTTTGGATGCAACTCAGCATTCACTCTCCTCCAAACACGACAAGTTGTGTTTCTACCAAACAGTTCTACATTGGTTTCATCTGACCATATGACCTTCTACCAATACTCTTCTGGAACATCCAAATGCTGTCTAGCAAACTTCAGATGGGCCCGGATATGTACTGGCTTAAGCAGGGGGACACTAGGTCCCCCCGTGTGGTTCTGGGAGTTTTGCTCACCATTCTTGTGACCATTTTGACCCCACGGGGTGAGATTTTGCCCCTGATCGAGGGCGATTATCAGTGGTCTTGTATGTCTTCCATTTTCTAATTATTGCTCCCACAGTTGATTTCTTCACACCAAGCTGCTTGCCTATTGCAGATTCAGTCTTCCTAGCCTGGTGCAGGTCTACAATTTTGTTTCTGGTGTCCTTCCACAGCTCTTTGGTCTTCACCATAGTGGAGTTTGGAGTGTGACTGTTTGAGGTTGTGGACAGGTGTCTTTTATACTGATAATATCAAACAGGTGCCATTACTACAGGTAATGAGTGGAGGACAGAGGAGCCTCTTAAAGAAGAAGTTACAGGTCTGTGAGAGCCAGAAATCTTGCATGTTTGTAGGTGACCAAATACTTATTTTCCACCATAATTTGCAAATAAATTCTTAAAAAAATCAGACAACGTGATTTTCTAGATATGCTTTCTCATTTTGTCTCTCATAGTTGAGGTCTACCTATGATGACAATTACAGGCCTCTCTCATCTTTTTAAGTGGGAGAACTTGCACAATTGGTGACTGACTACTTTTTTTCCCCACTGTATACTGTATATAAAATGCAGCCCCTTATATTCTTTAAGCCCCCTTATGTAAAGAATATAAGGGACATTATTTATAAAAAGGGGTCATTGGGGACATTGTGAATATAAAGCGTCATTAGAGGACTTTATGAATATAACTGGGGTCATTAATAGGGGAGCAGTATTTATGTCAGGGAGCATAATATAAGGGCGCAATTGGGCGGTATTAAATTAAGGAGCACTTGGGCTTTATGACAGGGCTCTTACAGCTCATTTTTATTGATGATCAGTCCTCAGGATACATCATCAATAAGAGATCAGGATTAGGACACTTGGGACCCCACTGATCAGCTGTTGGAAGGGGCCATGACGCACGTGTAGGCATGGTGACTCCTTCTCTGTTTATATTGCACGCTGTACTGTTTTATAGTGACTGTGTGATGTATAGGATGAGGCTATAGTTACATTGCATGGCCACTATGTAACGAATGATACAATGTAAAAAGAGAAGGGCTCATGGTGCTTGTACAAGTGCTGTGGTCCCCTTCAAACAGCTGATCAGCGGGGGTCCTGGGTGTCGGAACTTCAGTGATTTTTTTTTTTTTATTGAAACAGGAGCTAAAGATGTTTGTGTTGCAAACCTTACAGAGACAAGTCACAAATGGAAGAAAAAGTAGCCATGGCGGTCCAGTCCAGATAGAGACAGAATGTGAATGATTAGTCAGAGACGTCACCTGTAAGTCATGAAATGTTTCCTGTGCTGTATTCACCTAAATTGTCTGCAGAGCCCTGTGCAGAGCCTATAGTTACCACTATATGATCACCGTATATTGATAATATTGGTATACCAGAGTTGGGAGCCCACTTGGATGTATTTGCCACCCCTGTGCTGAACCTTTAGCTTTGGCTGAAAACAATGATTAAGCAAGCAGGGGGCCGTCCGCTCCCTGAAGACTCTGGACTAGAACAGCAGGGGAGCAAGGAAAGGTGAGTATTGGTGTTTTTTTAAATTTTTGGCAGGAGAGGGACATAATATTGCGGGGGCAGTTGGAGGTGGACATTAAACTGTGGGGGCAACTGGAGGGGAAAATTATACTAAGGGGGACATTAAACTGGGGACAACATTAAACTGTGGGTGCACTTGGAGGGGGACATTATGCTGTGGGGGTAGATGGACGGAGACATTATGCTGTGGGAGCAGAGGTAGTGTGGGGGGGAGAAATGTGGGGTGTAGTGTGGAGGGAGAAATGTGGGGGGCAGGGTGCAGTGTGTTGGGGGGAGAGGTGCAGGGTGTAGTGTGTTGGGGAGAAATGTGGGGTGCAGGGTGTAGTGTGTTGGGAGAGATGTGGGGTGTAGTGTGGGGGGAGAAATGTGGGGTGCAGGGTGTAGTGTGTTGGGGGAGAGGTGCAGGGTGTAGTGTGGGGGGAGAGATGTGTGGGGGGAGAGATGTGGGGTGCAGGGTGTAGTGTGGAGGGAGAGATGTGGGGTGCAGTGTGTTGGGGGAGAGGTGCAGGGTGTAGTGTGTTGGGGAGAATGTGGGGTGCGGGGTGTAGTGTGTTGGGGGAGAGGTGCAGGGTGTAGTGTGGAGGGAGAGATGTGGGGTGCAGGGTGTAGTGTGTTGGGGGAGAGGTGCAGGGTGTAGTGTGGGGGGAGAGATGTGGGGTGCAGGGTGTAGTGTGTTGGGAGAGATGTGGTGTGTAGTGTGGGGGGGAGAAATGTGGGGTGCAGGGTGTAGTGTGTTGGGGAGAGGTGCAGGGTGTAGTGTGGAGGGGGAGATGTGGGGTGCAGTGTGTTGGGGGAGAGGTGCAGGGTGTAGTGTGGGGGGAGAAATGTGGGGTGAGGGTGTAGTGTGTTGGGGGGGGGTGGCAGGGTGCAGGGTGTAGTGCGGGGGGAGAGATGGGGGAGAAATGTTGGGTACAGGGTCTAGTGTGGGGGGGAGAAATGCGGGTGCAGTGTGGGGGAAGAGATGCGGGGTGCAGGCTGCATGCAAGAGGGGGGAATGGGAGTGCAGGTTAATTTAAGGTGAAATTGCCATGTTGGCACTTTGCGATAATTTAGTGGGCTTTGGGTTGCAGTTTGGGCACTCGGTCTCTAAAAGGTTCGCCATCACTGCCTTAGACCTACTCCCAGCAGGTTCAGTCATATGAAAAAGTTTGGGCACCCCTATTAATCTTAATCATTTTTAGTTCTAAATATTTGGGTGTTTGCAACAGCCATTTCAATTTGATATATCTAATAACTGATGGACACAGTAATATTTCAGGATTGAAATGAGGTTTATTGTACTAACAGAAAATGTGCAATATGCATTAAACCAAAATTTGACCGGTGCAAAAATTTGGGTACCCTTATCATTTTATTGATTTGAATACTCCTAACTACTTTTTACTGACTTACTGAAGCACAAAATTGGTTGTGTAACCTCACTGAGCTTTGAACTTCATAGCCAGGTGTATCCAATCATGAGAAAAGGTATTTAAGGTGGCCAATTGCAAGTTGTTCTCCTATTTGAATCTCCTCTGAAGAGTGGCATCATGGGCTCCTCAAAACAACTGTCAAATGATCTGAAAACAAAGATTGTTCAACATAGTTGTTCAGGGGAAGGATACAAAAAGTTGTCTCAGAGATTTAACCTGTCAGTTTCCACTGTGAGGAACATAGTAAGGAAATGGAAGACCACAGGGACAGTTCTTGTTAAGCCCAGACGTGGCAGGCCAAGAAAAATATCAGAAAGGCAGAGAAGAAGAATGGTGAGAACAGTCAAGGACAATCCACAGACCACCTCCAAAGAGCTGCAGCATCATCTTGCTGCAGATGGTGTCACTGTGCATCGGTCAACAATACAGCACACTTTGCACAAGGAGAAGCTGTATGGGAGAGTGATGCGAAAGAAGCCGTTTCTGAAAGCACGCCACAAACAGAGTCGCCTGAGGTATGCAAAAGCACATTTGGACAAGCCAGCTTCATTTTGGAAGAAGGTCCTGTGGACTGATGAAACAAAGATTGAGTTGTTTGGTCATACAAAAAGGCGTTATGCATGGCGTCAAAAAAACACAGCATTCCAAGAAAAACACTTGCTACCCACTGTAAAATTTGGTGGAGGTTCCATCATGCTTTGGGGCTGTGTGGCCAATGCCGGCACCGGGAATCTTGTTAAAGTTGAGGGTCGCATGGATTCAACTCAGTATCAGCAGATTCTTGAGAATAATGTACAAGAATCAGTGACGAATTTGAAGTTACGGCGGGGATGGATATTTCAGCAAGACAATGATCCAAAACACAGCTCCAAATCTACTCAGGCATTCATGCAGAGGAACAATTACAATGTTCTGGAATGGCCATCCCAGTCCCCAGACCTGAATATCATTGAACATCTGTGGGATAATTTGAAGCGGGCTGTCCATGCTCGGCGACCATCAAACTTAACTGAACTGGAATTGTTTTGTAAAGAGGAATGGTCAAAAATACTTTCATCCAGGATCCAGGAACTGATGAAAAGCTACAGGAAGCGACTAGAGGCTGTTATTTTTGCAAAAGGAGGATCTACTAAATATTAATGTCACTTTTCTGTTGAGGTGCCCATACTTTTGCACCGGTCAAATTTTGGTTTAATGCATATTGCACATTTTCTGTTAGTACAATAAACCTCATTTCAATCCTGAAATATTACTGTGTCCATCAGTTATTAGATATATCAAATTGAAAAGGCTGTTGCAAACACCCAAATATTTAGAACTAAAAATGATTAAGATTAATAGGGGTGCCCAAACTTTTTCATATGACTGTATTTTTGGATGTTGGGGCTGCACATCAGATGGTGTTCTTATTATTGCAGCTGTCACCACTCTTTCTCTGATGTCACCCTGATCCGATTTTCATTTCTTCTCTGCAATAGAATCATCATTGGATTCAATAATTTCATCATCTTCCCCACTTTAGTTTTGACTCTTCATAGGATCTATACCCTCACAATTCCCACCTCGATTTCCTTCTAGTGCCCCTACCAGCATGACTACAAGTATCACAAATAAAAAAAATGACCCCCAATTTGGAAACTAGACCCCTCAAGGAATTTATATAGGAGTATAGTGAGTATTTTGACCCCACAGGTCTTGCACAGATTTATTTTCCAGAAATAAATGCAAAGAGTGGTTGAAATGTAAAACAGTAAGCTGTGCAGAGTATGTCAGGGTATAAGGAGGTGACATACCAGGGTAAATAAATCATAAAACTAATAATACATAAATTGATTGATCGGCCACCATTGTGTACCACGTTACCAATAAATGTGACATTTTCGGTACAGGGAAGAGGCATAAGTGCTCGGTGTGCCACCTCTTCTTCAAACAGCTGACTGGCAGGGGTCCAGGGTGTCAGAGCCCAACCAATCATATATTGATGACCCATCCTAATGATAGATCATCAATATATAAGTCCTGGAAAATAGCCCTCATACAGCTATGTGAGCAGAAAAATATAAAATATTGCAAAAATCAATTATTTTAGAAAAGGGGATTCAATAAAGCATGATTTTTATGATGTGAAAACCCCTTTACTAAGGGAGGGGAAACTGGCCATGTTTGATTGTATTGCTCTATAATAAGAGTTCCAAAAAAAAAAAAAAAAACCCTCTAAATTGCAAACCTCTTCATGAAACCAAGTGCACTGAAATAAGATGCTGTAAAATGGTGGTCTATAGGTGCACGTCATGTTCGGTTGGTCATGGAAAACTGTTAGTATTTGCCTTCATGCATTATAGATGCTAATTAAACCCTCCCTGACTGCTCCGATTCTCCTGCGTCTATCACTATTGTATCCAAACATTCAGAGTACGCGGATTGTTTGCTGCTATATTTCCTCAAAGTGCTGCAGCAGGAGGTCATATACCTGATTTAAGTAAACATCCTGCCTAATAAAGGTGTCGTCCAATTCCATGTAAGGAAATGGTTAAACCTGAATACTTATTAGTTGATTTCATTTGTATCTCTGATGCAAAACATGGTGGTCACAGGCATCATCAAATACTAAAATAATGTATTTTATAATTACAGTCTCAGAACAGAATCACATTACATGTATGTCATATAGTAAGCATAAGAAAGCACTGATGTTTTGGTAACAATTACATACATAGTAACTGCCCACTTTATTAGACACCACAAACCATTTCAAGTGTCCCTGTATGGAGGATGAGGCATGTTACCCTAGGCAAGACTAGCTAGGACAATATTTCTGAAGAAACAGTACAGGCATGACACTGTTTTCTCAAGCAATGGTGTTGTGAGTATAAAGAGAATGAAGTGATCAACGTAAAATATCCAGCACTAAAGAAGGTCCTGTGGATGTAAAAGAAAAAAAAATAAAAAATAAATAAACAACTTGTCAGAGGAGTTTGTCAAAAATCATTCTGAGAAAGGAGGTCCAGACTCAAGCAAATTGCAGCTGAATTCAATGCAAGACTCCAGTGGGCAGAGGACCTCTACTGAATTCCTTAGTGGTGGGGAAACATCACCTAGTCAGATGAGTCCTGATTTCTGAGGTACCATGCTGATAGGAGGTTCAGAATCAGCACAAGCATCACGAGTCTATGAACCCTTCATGGAAGGTATTAATCGTTCAAACTGGTGGATGTGAAGTAATGGTGTTTGGTGGGATGTTTCTTGGCATACCCTAGGACCCTAGGTTGTCTGATATCTGTGAAAGATGCATGTATACACCATGGAAAATACTAGGTCCACTATTAGATGGGCATCTCTAATAAATTGGCCATTCAGTGTATGAACAAAGATAATCTTTAAACAATTTCCTGCTTTATGTAAATAACATGTAATCGTATCAATGAAAAGTTCTACAATTTACTACTGAACTTTTTTATTCCACTTTACAACACTGCTTGCTGTCAGTGAAAAGGAAAACTAATCCAAACGACACAAACTAATAATGTCAGAGTAAAAGGTGGGGAACTGTGCATTCCAGCAGTTTTTTTTTTTTTTTTTTTTTGTTCTGTTGAAACCCGCTTCAGTTGGAATAAAGAAAAGTTTCAGGTCTGGGCGATTGCTAAAATTTTCCTTCTCTTCAGATTTTTTTGACTTACGGGTTCTACAGAGTGATGTCCAGCCTCATGGAAAGTGCACCCCTGTGGCTTCCACTTGATTCGAAAAATGTGTCATGCAAAATGTCTTGGCATGTCACCTTTGACATGCATGTCCTAGGGTCGCCATCACTGATCCAGATAATTCTCTGAGAGCCAAACAGTCTGGATCCCTGGTTAACACACTTTGCCTGACACAGAAGAATATCCAGACTGTCATATTGCAAGATGGGTCATTTTCAGAAATGAATTTGCTTGCTGCAGAAACAACTCCATTCAGATGTAAGGAACAGATTTTGCAAAAATTGCAAGGGTGTGAACTCACCCTTAGTGATTACAATTAGATAACTGTAGGGACACAATTATAACCTGACATAACATTTCTGCTGGTTCATGTGACTACACATAATGTAATAACTAGTGGTTAAGAAATCCAACATGCCACATTGTTTGTCAGCAGTGGTTGAAACATCAACAAAGAATAGCTATCACAAAACATGGCCATGTTCATTATATCCATGGTGAAAGGGTTAATGGTTTTCTAATCCTCTCCTGTGTACATTAGTGTACATCAGCAGAACCAGACACTGAAGCAATCACCAACAGTTTATCTGAAATCCATTTTCTATGCGGCCTTCAATGCTATCTAGAGGCCATTATCAGCCGTGTGTGACCGATGGGCTCAAATCATGGCAAAATGCTGCCTCAACTTTTCAAGCAGTTGTTGAGTTTCCACGTGGTCAGAAAATGCAGTTTCTGCCTTCTGAGCAGCAATGTAGCTGCTCTGGAGGTCTCCGATCTGCAAGGCAAGAAGGGTAATGGGTTACTAGGTTCCTGGTAATACACATGAATTTAATTGCACAAACCCAGTGGAAATGGCCAGGTGACAAAAAACAGAATTATAACCCTTTCTAAACCAAAGCAGTCTGAAAAAATGGCTGCCGAAAGGATACAGACCCTGCCAATGCCTCTGCAATATTTTAAATAAAACCATAATGGAAATTTAGAGAGTCTACCACCATCCCCAGGCATATGCAACCAGGGCCATTTCAAGATATGTGCAGGCTACCTGAGGGGACATTAAATTATGCCCCTGTCTCCTCAGTGACCATTCAATATATTATATACCAATTTAAAAAAATCAAAACAAAAGTTACACTCTTCCACAGACATCACCAACCGATGTCAGAATGGTGGAGCACAGAGCTATCTCCAAGCTCCACCACTGTATTCAACTTTATCTGCCTAAGGATGCAAATAGAGTTGAAATTGCTACCTGCCACCCAGAATACCACCTGAAATGCAGGACTACAGGTTACCTCTGCTACATCTGTGTGCCTCTTTTGTAGAAAAGGAACTTTGAAGTCTTATGCAAATTAGGAAGTTGGTGCATTTCTGCCTTGGGAGCACTGCTCTTTATGCTAAAGTAGAATGTGTGAAGTCATAGGAGTGGGAGGATCAACTCTCACTGCACAGGGTGGCACAGGTAGGAGATGGTAGGTGTGACAAAAGCAGTGCTCCCAGGGGCTGAAGGTCCGTCCCCAATGCACCAACTGCCTTATTTGCATAACACTTCAATGTTTTTCTCCAAATCTACAAAGGTGACATAAATAACAAAGGTATGTTTATCAAAGTAATGTGCTCTGTAACATGGTGGTGGTGGTAGTAGAATATGCTTGAGGAGGAGGGAGACTTCTTTTAATGCATATGACACTGGACGACCCTTGAATAGTTGAACTGTCAATATTCTGCGAACAAACAAGACAAGTTACCCAACCCTTAAATCTGAACTACCCCAAAAGTCCAGATAAAGCTCTGCTCCCTCAAAGTTATTAAAAGCAAAATGTAATCTAAACCATAAAAACACACTACTCACCTTGTCAGAGAGGCAAGCGAAGTTAAAATGTGGCTCATACATGTGAGGTGCGAGGGCAGCAGATGTCTGGAGGAGAGCTCGAGCCTATAATAACATTACGGATAGTTAAACACTCCAATATCATTAAGAAAGCAAAAAAAACGCATGAATCGTCTGCCCCTTTAAAAAAAAACAAACAAAAAACAAAACAGCAAAAGGTCTCACTTGACTGACCTGCTCAACATGATTTTTTCGCATTTCCAACACAGCCAGATTATTGTACGCTTCAGCATGGTCATTGTTATTGGCCAAAGTCAGCTTGAAGCACTGATATGCCAGATTTAGGTCTCCGATGCCCTAAAGCAAACACATAAAATAAGGCAGGACACAGCACATAACAGCAATTCTGTAAGAATCAATATATCTGGCTACAATAAGGTGCAAACTGAAATGTTTACCTGAGACAGTGGTTTTTTTTTCTTACCTAAAACATCCTGTCACACAATAAAGACTTTTTGAAGGAATGGGCCACCAGAAAAATTTCCCACTATAATATGCCTCAATGTATGATTGCCAGAAGTCACTTCTTTTCCTATCAGCTTTGCTCAGCCTTTTTAGAGGTCACATAGTTCGTTCATTATAGTCAAAGACCAACCATAAAACTGCCTAGAAAAAGCTGAATGGAAATGTCAGGAGACAAAGTGGCACAACCATCTCTGGCACTACTGTCACCCGATTCTTGTAAATGCAAGATACATGCTTGAGTCTTACACTTATTATTATTAATAATAATAATCAACTTTATTTATATAGTGCCAACATATTCTGCAGCACTTTACAAATCAGAGGACACATGAACAGACAATGTGAGACATTACAATGTGACAAAAATAAACATATCAAACAATAGGAGTGAGGGCCCTGCTCGCAAGAGCTTACATTCTATGAGGAGATAGGGGGATACAAGAGGTCAGAGGGCTTGTTTGCTACAATGGTCCAGCCATCTTTTAATAGTAAAGGTTGTGTAACTGAAGCTGTGTGAACCCGTCACCAGCCAGTATCTGTGAATAAACAGATACTAAGTGCAAGGAGTGCAGCGTAACTTCTAATGATTCAGTAGCCTCGCGTTAGATGAAGATAGAACTTTAATCCTGCTTATAGGTTCCCTTTAGTGTCCCCAAACCACCACCTACCTGTTATGCTAGACAGGGGCAGATTTGGACTGATGAGCACCTATGTTCTAGAAGATTTAAAATAACTTTGAATGATGTATTCAGATTCCAGTAAGGAGTCATAGGGGTGGAGCCACTCTTCTGAACAGTCAGGCTTGCAAGCCCCCCTTCTAACTTGATTGACATCCCACAGGTCAGAATCATCATCACAAGTCACATCCTGTGGCATCTCTTGGATACACAGTGAAGCAAGATGGGCTTGTTTTTATCTGCACGCTGCTCATGGGTCGAGTGCTTGTGATGATGTACCCAGCCATCACTATAGACCGGGACTAGGCCAGCCTGAATGTTCAGGAGAGCAGCTCCATCCCCCAGACTCTTTACTGCCTTTTAAATACAGAATTTAAAGTTTACATTTCAATTTAATTATGTTGCATCTTCCAGATCATCATTGTGAACAGGTCTCCATTCTGCATAACATATTGCTGCTGACAGGTTCCCTTTAAGGTAACGTAAGTCAAATCTATAAAAAGGCTAAGAGCTGCACTTTGCAGTGACACCAAGTAGTTGTATTTCTAGTATGGTGTAACTTACAGCAGTATCACTCTTACAGGACAAAATGGAAACCAAGGCAGTGCAGTGACTGTTGTATGACTTCTACCATTCACCTTTATTGAAGAGAGTCTCGAGGGACGCACAACATTTGCCTCATGCAATTTTTAGTCTCACAAGCAGGTACAACTGAAATTGTAGCCTGGCTCATACTCTGATTTACCTACTATGTAGAGGAAACCACAAGGGAATAATAATTTCCACTGAAATACAGCACAGACTGCTCGTGTCTGTATATGCTCAGCAAATAACTGTGCTGCAGCAACTGCAACAAATCTTACACAAAATCATTTCTGGCTGTAGGGACCGACCGGGACCTGAATAATTGAAGACTCTCTTTCATCTGGCATCAGCAGATCATTGGTCATGCTTCAGATCCTCCTAACAGAACAAAAGGCTTATGACAGATAATGGACAATTATTGGAAATCTTTAAAGGGGAACACCATTAAGTGCAGTGAAGCTAACAGACAGGGGGTGCTTTACCAGAAAGGTTCTGTTTACAGAGTTTTACAAAGTTTAAGACAAAAAAAAAAAAAAAAAAATGCAAGAGCCATCAGTGTTCAGTCCATTTTTCACTGGTGGTTGCTAAGAAACACTGAAAAAATTTTTAGGGGAAAAAAAAAAAACAAAAAAACAAAAAAAACCCGATGCCCCTTAATCAAGAAAAAAACCTGACAAACTGAACAAACTCTGAAGGAAAACTGATGTAAATTGCCAGTTTTTCCCTTAATGCACACTGAACGAACCCTGAAATTTCACATGAGTATTTCAAAAAACAGCTTTGTGCCCATGTGTTTCCAATGTAGGGCCAAGTTTGCAGCGGAATGCACTTGCATGACACTCATGGGGGCTTTCCAATCTATTCCATTCCGATGACACGTATGGTTATAGAGCAGGTCGTATCCTGCTCAGAGTCATTAGAACAGAATGGATCAGAAGCCCCGAACCATTGGGGAACCTGAAGAACGGAGAGGCGACAGCTAAAACAGCAATAACACGCAGAGCTCACGTAGACCCCATTCAGTGACTATAACAAACTGGTGGACACTGTGATGGAGTCTCCGGCGCAGATGTGAACGTAGCCGGAGTGTGTTCTTTCACACACTCATCAGCCTTTAAATACTTGTAACTGCAAATGGTATTAACAAGAATTTTTTGTGTGATTTATGAAAATCTGTACCATTTAAAATATGTATGTTTTGAAGTCCAATAGAGAAGCCTACGGGAAATATATGAGAAAACGCTCCATACATAGAGCATTTTGTGTTTAGAAAAAAAAAAAAAAAAGCCACTGCTACAAGACTGCCAATCGTTGTGTAAGTAGCTATTATACTAGGGTTCTGCAGATGTTTTAAAAAAGTCTTACAGAGACCTACAGTAATTGTCATTTTTGTCTCGAGCGTATAGACATACCACAGCAACGTGTCCCAAGTTGTACCAGACCTCAGCGACCTCCTCGTCATTCTCAGCCAGCGACAATGCTCGCTCAAAAGAGGTGAGGATCATGTCATACTGCTGAGCATAAAAACAGCACAGCCCCAGATTGTTGAACAGCTCACAATTGTAGACACCCATCTGTAGGAGGCGCCTGTGAAATAAAAGCTACTGTTATTAAATAGAGGGGATGGCCATCATAATTCAGCTACAATATCGAGATTATTCTTAAAGGCTATGTCCACCTTTATAAAACCTTTTTTATTAGTATAAAATGAATATTGGAGAAACTTTGCAACATTTGTTAGCTAAAAATATCCTAGTTTTTTTTTCTCCAGCTCGTATGCACACAATGCAGTCATGACAATTCAGTCATATTTCCTTCTATTTACTGTCTATCCTGATAAACATACCAAAGATACATTAGCACAAAGCGGAAATGGAAGAAAATACAAGACTGCAGGATTAGACGATACAGAATTTTCTTTTGTCCATTACCATTTCACTATACAGTGTGACTGTACGAAGAGACCTCATATAAAGTAGCTTTATGTTCCCCTCTTAGATGTATAGGGACAATAAAAATGATGTGAATAAGAAGTTGGACATAGACTTTAATTTGCTTGGGCAGCTGCTCACATTTTTTGATCCCTTGTTCATGAGACCCAAGAAGCTGACACTCTGGTGGAAGATTCATGTGTGGCAACCTGTTTCTACCGCAGGAAAGTCTTAAAAGGTTGTCTCACCACTGAACCCAGGTTATAAGTATCACTTAATAGTAGAAACCTTGTTGAAATGGTTTAGTCTAGAGAAAAAAAAAAAAATATATATATATATATATATATATATATATATATATATATATAATACACACCTACCTAGAGATGTCCCGGTGTCTATTTATTCACTGAAGCCAGGGAAGTACATCTCAGCTTCACTACACAAAAGCTCAAAGGTCCAACACATGCGCACTGACGCTAGGTTCACACCTGCGCCTAGTATCTGTCTGCTTGCAAACCGTTTTAAGAGAAAAACGCTTTGGTACAGAAAGGATTCCAAATGGTTACGCAGCGGATACCCGAATCAGTCTTTTTAGACAGTTTAGTCAATGGGTGTCTGTTCAAAAAAACTGACCGTTTGTGATCAGTTTGTGTCCGTTTTTGACCAATCCATTTTTTTTCTTCCCCCTTATTCTTTCTGAGCATGCGCAGAGGGAAAAACAGATTGCAAAACGGACACAAACTGATTGCTATCTGTTTGTAATCCGCTTTCCATAGACCTCAATGTTCAAAATAATAAGGATACCAGATGGACAGCAACCACTCCGTTTTTTTTTTTTTTAATGGAGAAAAAGTCCTGCAAGTCTGACTTTTTTCTCCACTCAAAAGAGCGGATACCAGACGGCAGCTTTTGAGGATTTTGAGACGGTTTCAAAAACTGATTTCATGCGGAGAGGCAAACACAGATGTGAACCTAACCTTAATCCAATGTGTAGTACTCTGGCTTCAGTGAACAACTGCACAGACAGGTGCCATGAATACCAGAGATTACACCAATGAAGATCATTAGGCAAAAATAAAGGGTTTTTTTTTAAAAAAAAAAAAACAAAACAAAAAGACACAACACTAAATCATAAGGTTGACTTTAATGTCCATTTAGGTTGGGGACACACTGGAATCAATACTGAGGAAAGGCAATGGTAAAACCACCAACAATAACTTGCTGCCACACCACACAGCACTGCAGGTTTTAGTCACAGCATGTGCATGGCATTTAAGGACATCTCATCCACTACTACCGCACATAGCACTGGACTAGATGCAGATGAGTACACTCAGCGTGTCCCCAGCAAATTTACCATCAAAATGGATTTTCTGGACTTAATTAATATTTAATTAATTAATTAATATCCTACATAGCATGTGCACAGCTCAGTTCCATTGTAGTCAATGGGCTAAGCTGTGATACTTTAGGGTATGTTCAAAAAACTATGAGACTTTAGGGTATGTTCACAGAGTTTTTTGAAAGCTGAAAAATCTGCTTCAGGAATTAGAAAAAGTTTTTTTGATGCAATTTTTACATGATGCGATTTCTGATGTGGTTTTTTGCTCCAGCAAACTGTATGGACCTCAAAGGAGTGGAATGAGCAGAAGATAGAAGTACAAGAACTTCCTATATATTTCCCATTCCTTTTGTAGACATTCTTGGCTTTGGCTCAAAAAACCGCAAAAAAAAAAAAAAAAAAAAAAAAAAATCAGTGTTTCCGCAACGTTGCCTGAGCCTAAAAAAACGCTTGTGGTTTTCACAAAAACTGCATCGCGTTTTTTCCACCTCCCATTAATTTTAGTGGGTTTTTCAAGGCAGAATCCGCCTGCAGATAGCTCACGTTGCTTTTTTTTCCCCTCTAGCTGATTTTTTCAAAAACAAAACAAAAAAAAAAAAAAAAAAAACACTACTGACTCCCATTGAAATGAATGGGAGATATTTTTTGAGGTAGATTCTGCCTCAAAATCAGCCTTCAAAAAAACTCTGTGTGAGCATACCCTTAGAGGGCTTACTCGTGTTTAAAAAAAAAAAAAAAATACACACACACATTTAAACTCTGCTTTACAGTTTCTCTTTTTATTGGCTACACTTTCATCATTACCTCTATGGTCTACGCTACCCCACCTGTAAAACCGCAGCGCAATCTCTGGTTGATCTGTATAAAAGTGGTTACTTCCTATACAAGCGATGGCCTCCACATGAGTGTTGTCTTGTTTGAGAAGTTCTTTATAATATTCTGTTGCAGATGTCAAATTATTCATTTCCTGTACGACAAGATGAATAAATCAAAGTGATACATAACACCTAGACACTACAACAGAAACTGCATAACTGGTAGAGGGACATATAATGCAAAATCTACCGCAACCACCACATTTATATATCTGTTTCCAGATTTTTATTGGTTGCTCTGGGCAGCAACTCTGTTTTATTGAACCTCCAAACCTCAGAGATCTGCATATAAGAAGATGCTTCTTATTTGAAGCACAATTAAAGGAAAATGATTGCCAACTCCAACCTCATGAATTCTTGCCACGGCACACAGAAGGGTCACTTCTTTAGGAAACCGGTCTAATCCTTGTTTATAAATAGAGAGCGCCGTCAGAGGCTGGTCCATGCGAGCAAACACCTGAAATACATAGAGGAAACTCTGTAAATCATTTCCTGGGTTACAGTTTATTCTTGAGGGCGTATGCAAAATACTTAAAAAAAAAAAAAAAAAAAAAAAAAAACATCTTGCTAAGAAGTCCCTGCATCTTATAGTCCAAAGTCAGCGGGTACGAGCCACACCCAGCTGACCGGTTACTTGAAAATAAATAAATTCGGGAGAAGCACTGATAAAGCGCTTTTCCAGATGAATGAGATGCATCTGCACAGCTCTCTCACTCCCTGTCCCACACTGATCATTCAGACGAGTGCAGGGGAGTGGATAGTTCAGCTCGCGGACCATGATCAGAATGGGAATCATGGCTGTCAGCTGTCCGTACCTCTGGCTCCATAAAGACAGAAGCCAGGAGAAACTACTCACCTCACAACAGCCGCCCTTGAACATTAATGCATTACTATAGTAGCAGCAGAGACTGGCAATTGTCCCTGCTGCCTGCACAACTTCTGTGCAGGCAGAAGGGACAATTACTGAGTTATATATTGATGCTAATGGGCAGCAGTCGGGAGGTAAGCGTTTCTCCTGACCGATGCTAAATAAATAACCTATTATATTTTGTGGGGGACAATCCAGACCGTTATACTGTGTGGGGGTACTAATGTGGAATTATACTGTGGGAGGTACAGTATAATGCCCCTTTAGTGCTCACATATAGTAGATTGCTTCATAGCGCCCCCCACAGTATAACATTCCTTAAAAGGGGCTGTCCAGGATATTTTGTTATTGTAGCAGGTGGCTAGGGAAGGTGAAAAAAAAAACAAAAAAACAAAAACCCATATTCGCCTGTCCTTGGTCTTCCGATGTCGCAGGCAGATGTCCAGTCCCTGAAACACGTGACCGCTGAAGTCAATCAGCTGCCTAAGAAAAGGACAAGGGACATCACAGGTGCCGTCCCGGTTCCTTTCCTTAGGCCGCTGATTGGCCTCAGCGGTCACATGCAGCAGGGACCACACAGCGGTCTGGGACACCAGAGGTTTTTTTTGTTTTTTTTTTTTTTTTTTTTTTTACCTTCCCTGACCTCCTGTTGCAATAATAAAATATCCTCCCTACACACAATATAATTCCCAGTTAGTGTCCCCCACACAATATAATGCCATGTTAGCACACTACACACAGTATAATGCCCCATTATATTGTATGGAGGCTCCAACAGGACATTATATCGTGTGGAGGTCACTATAGGTGCTTTGATTATGTGCGCCTTAACGGTTCGCCATTAACTCCCTTTATCTTCCCTAGCATGCCAGTTAGTGACATTAATCCCTCTACTCAATTTTACCACCAATTTTTCCTAATTTTTCTTGCCCAGACCTGGGGCGCATGTAGGATTCAAACGTGTCTTAATGTCTGAAAAATACAGTAACTTTAGTGCTCTGTAAACAGATTATAAGACATGAACTATTCATTTTTCTATAAACTCAGCTTCCATCCAAACTCCATGTGCAAATATCAAGAGAAAATATATGCAAGATTCTTGTAGAAAACCTGCAAATCTGTGAATAAGAATATACATGAGCAGCAAGTGACCAGAACAACGCAAGTTATGAATTTACCTTAGGAAACATTCCAATTGCTTCTGATATCTTGCAGTCTGTGGCCCCTAAGGACTGATCAGACTGGTGAAAAATGGGCAACCATTGCAATAAAGCTGCTGGATTTACTGCCTGACACAATTTTCACCATGCACAATGTAAATTTATCATGAAAATCATATAATGTCATATTATAAATTCCAAGAACTTACTTTCCCCAAATACAGGATTGTATCCACCATGTCCTGATGTGTGAGTGCAGATTTAAACTGGTTTTCTGCTTCACGGAACAGGCCCAATCTACAGGAGGCAATACATATATAGTTTATATATAAGATGGTTAACCACTAGAGTCACATCTAGTTATCATGTCACTTCTTCTCACAGACAGAAGATTATTAGCTTTATGCATGCAGCTCTCTCATAGAGTGGATCTGTCAGCTTAATATTCTGTAAAGGGCAACATAATATAGGTCAATTTCATTAAGAAATAAGTTGTGCAGTTGTTACTAGCAGCTCTGAATACAACGGTCATATAGTGTGAGCTTGGCTGCATTCTTGAGCAGAGTGCCAACACCACCTTCCCCAGGATGGCGACTACCAGGCTGCAACAACTAAAAAGAGGACGCAGAACCATGTGAATACATCAGAGGTCCAGGGACAGTTCACGCATAAAAAGGTTATTTTATGTCTGTTAGTTCTGTATTTGGAAACTGTAGATAAGGCACCAAAGTGTATCTATGCAACAATTCACAAAAATTTCTTTCATATCTCTGTTGCAAATAAAAACCATGTTTTATTATTGTTTACACTGGTATATTGGTCCTACACATGAAATAGTATCTATAAAAGAAATAAAAATAAATAAATAAATAAATGGATTACACAAAAAGGCTATATAAACTGGGAGATTTAGCCAACTGGTTGACAGACATGCGATATTCTATGTAGCAAGTAAGTAGTAAGAAACCTTTTCAAAATTTAACCTCGGGCCATACCTATAGTAGCATTTCCCCAGCTGAACCTTCCACCACCAGTCCTTGAACTGAGCATTTTCAGTGGCTAATGCAGCCAGCTCCAAGGCCTGAAAAAACAAAAAGCCTTTCTGGAATTCTTTAATTCTTAGAGCTTAATTCCAACAATCTCCTACTCCCCATTTACATCTTACGTACACCACAACAGTTAAAACAGTAAAATGTAATGTCACCCTTAAAAAGACATTACAATGTGTAATCTACAGACAGCATGCTATAGAGCAGGAGGAACTGAACTGATTGATATATAGTTTTATGGGAAAAGATTCTGTATAACTTGTAATTTATCCATCAATTTCTCTATTCCTTCAATGCTCCAAGTGAATGACAGCCTTCCATCCATTACTGTCCATACAGAGATAGATGTCAGTCACTAATAGCACTGCCTGCTGGACTTAATTACGCCTTCTAAGCAATGAAAGAATAGAGAAATAAATGGATAAATGACCAATTATACTGAATCTTTTCCCACAAAACTATAAGTCAATCTGCTTAGTTCCTCTTGCTATATACTGTGCTGCATGCAGATTAGACTGCATTAGATTTTCATGTTTTTTTTGACCTGTTGTCAATAACTTCTCTACTTAGATTGCATTTTGTTTTGGTTTTTTTAAGGACTCTAAAATCCTTTGAAAACCATGTGTATAAAAATCTGTGAATTTTCAGTTCTTGTATCACACCATGTCTGATGAAGGGAGCTAGCTAGTACTCCTGAAAGCTTACTTATAAATATACTCAGTTAGCGTCTAAAAGGTATCGCCTGATTTCTTCACTCTTCCATTAGATTTTCATGGTTCCCTTTAATACAGGTTTCAGATCATTAAACAATAATGACTGTATTTAGAAAGTGAACATTATATAGAGAGAAAAATCTTACGTTCTTCACATCATTTTCATGGTGGAAGATGTATTCAAATAATGTCTGTAAAAAAGAAAACAACAAGCATAAAGATATATATAATTTTTATACTCTCTCCGCACAACTGCGCTTTGATCGTGGAGACACTGGGTAACGCATGGAAGAGCTGTTTTGACATTTCTCTGGATCCTTTTAGTTAATCTACTCTGTACACATGCTTTGAACATTTCAGTCATCTATAATTACACATTAGGACCACTTATATGATATTTATATGTTTTTGATATTGCTGCACTTTATATATTTAAATGGATCCTATGTTGTAATACTTGGATCCTCATATTGCACTTTAATTGCTGTAATAGACAATTTTGCACTTTATTATATGATTTCTGATTAATCACTTACTTGGTTTGTATGCTATATAAACACATCATTCATTGCTTGAAAAAGTCTCGTGTCGAGCTAAAACGTTGCTTTTTTTGTATGGGGCAATAAACCTACAATTTTCACTATTATCTATGGTGTACCGCCTGTTTTATTTCTGCTTTTTTGCATATTGGGACTTGCTTGTACCTTGAGGCTGGCACCCTTCTCTTGGTGCAGTCTTTGTTTGGACATTATATATTTAATTATTTATTTTGATTACTTAAATAGCGGAAACTAGAGTACCTGGAGGAAACCCACACAAACATGGGAACAATATACAATCTCCTTGCAGATTTGGAGTAAAATCCATTAAAGATTTGTTGTAATTATTATTTTTTATTTCAAGAAAGAATTTAAATTATATGATGCCTAATAATAATCTTGAGCATTACTCTCTATAGTCTAGTAGCTTAGGTAGGATTCGGTTTCTGAATCCGTATTTTCTCTAGGAATACTTTTTTTTTTGGATTTAAAAGGGATTATCCAGTTTCTGCTATTGATGGCCTATCCTTAAGACAGGTCATCAATATTAGATCTGCGGTGGTCCAACACCCATGACCCCCGCAAATTAGCTGTACCAAGACAGCAGTTTTCCTGGTATTGTTTATGTACTTAAGTTTGCACAGCAAGTGAGCAGCGCAGCTCCTGGATGTAAACAATGCAGGGAGCCACACTGTCTTGGTACAGCTGATCTGTGTGGTTAAGGTGCCCACAGTTCTAATATTGATGTCCTATCCTAAGGATGCCAGCAGTTTTAAACTGTAACATGCACTTTTTCAGGGTTTTTTTTTTCGCTCAGTTTTTTAACAACATTTATTTTTTTGGTACATACCATTTTGCATGGTGTTTTTCAACACTCGAAATAAAAGAGAAAGATAAAATTTCTCTTTAAATTAAATGATTTGCAATTTTAAAAAAAATGCCACAAAAACGTCAAACACTTTGTAAATAGTAGGTGGAATTTGTGAAACCCAGCACTCCAGCATTCTGGTGTAGAAAAGTCACAAAGCAGAGAGATTTGCAACATTTTTAGCTGATCTGTGCAAAAATTGAGTGACTGTTGATTTCTGCATCACTCACTCAACTTTTCAGAAGTAGGGGGAAAGTGGGTGTGTGGTTAGTCTGTTTGGCTGTCTGTCCTCCAAATTTAGCTGCTGCGACTTTTTAGAACGTTGCAAAAATTGTTGCAAACTCATTCAAGTCAGTGGGTGGTGTAAAAAGTCAGAGTAATAGATGTATCTAATCTATCAAACATCGTGCAACATTTGATAAATTTGGCACAGATTAAACCAACGCAGATTCCAGAAAATGGACTTTAAAAATACTCCTAATAATATATTTCCCCCCGATGAAATGCCACATGAACACAGCAGTACGCTGTGTGTGAATCTATCTTTTATTCTAGCGAATTACACCAATTATTACCTTGGCCAAATTGGGACTCTGTGCATATTTAGATAGATTTAACCTGGACAAGTTAATGAAAGGTCCATCTGGATTGGTCAACATTGAGGCCTACAGGGAAAAAAAAACATATGTAAATAACTTAGACTGTTATTAATAAGAATAAATTAGTATTCTGCAGTACATTACAAACCATAGGGTTCAAGGCTGGAAAAACACAATGCACTATATAGTCAATGACATAGTTTGCAGATAAGCTGCTATTGTAGACTTAAAGCAACTTGAACTTCCTCCTAGTTACCGTTCCAAGTCGTATGTATCGTCCTGATGCGCTGGTGATTGGTCGGGCTGTATGTGCTGTTCTTGGGGTGCAGATTGCCTGTTCCATGGTACCTGGCCGGCCAGACTGTGTACCAGGCCTTACAAAGCCAGTGAGTGGCCGACCAGACTGAGTCACAGGTCTACAGAGAGATATATATATCAGGCTTATACATCAGGGCATCTTTCAGCACGGAGACAAACTAAATAACTTACCGCACTGCTGGACTCGGACCTTCAAGCTTCTTTGCTGTTGCTTGTCTGAGGGAAGTCCCAGGACCTGTAAATAATTTACACATCTAATGTGAGTCAATGAAGTCAAATGTGCTCATTGAGAAAACAACATTAAATTATAGATATATTATAGGCTTGGCCACACACTGTATACATATTTAATCCAGCTAGTGGAGTATAACATCAGCTCCACAGATCACTAGTTGGCCAGCTCTAATCTGAAAAGCTAAGGGGATTAGAATTTCAGGTAGAATTTCCTTTAATGCCAGGCACTACAGTCATGGCCAAAAGTTTTGAGAATGACACAAATATTATATTTTCACATGATCTGCTGCCCTCTGGTTTTTATGTGTGTTTGTCAGATGTTTTTATCACATACAGAAATATAATTGCATTCATATTATGAGTAACAGAAGCTTATATTGACAGTTAGAATGAGTTAATGCAGCAAGTCAATATTTGCAGTGTTGACCCTTCTTCTTCAGGACCTCTGCAATTCTCCCTGGCATGCTCTCAATCAACTTCTGGACCAAATCCTGACTGATAGCAGTCCATTCTTGCAGAATCAATGCTTTAATTTTGTCTGAATTTGTTGGTTTTTGTTTGTCCACCCGTCTCTTGATGATTGACCACAAGTTCTCAATGGGATTAAGATCTGGGGAGTTTCCAGGCCATGGACCCAAAATCTCTATGTTTTGTTCCCTGAGCCATTTAGTTATCACCTTTGCTTTATGGCAAGGTGCTCCATCATGCTGGAAAAGGCATTGTTGAGCGCCAAACTGCTCTTGGACGGTTGGGAGAAGTTGCTCTTGGAGGACATTCTGGTACCATTCTTTATTCATGGCTGTGTTTTTAGGCAAGACTGTGAGAGAGCCGATTCCCTTGGCTGAGAAGCAACCCCACACATGAATGGTTTCAGGATGCTTTACAGTTGGCATGAGACAAGACTGGTGGTAGCGCTCACCTCTTCTTCTCCGAATAAGCTGTTTTCCAGATGTTCCAAACAATCGAAAAGGGAATTCATCAGAGAAAATGACTTTACCCCAGTCCTCAGCAGTCCACTCCCTGTACCTTTTGCAGAATATCAGTCTGTCCCTGATGTTTTTTCTGGAGAGAAGTGGCTTCTTTGCTGCCCTCCTTGAGACCAGGCCTTGCTCCAAGAGTCTCCGCCTCACAGTGCGTGCAGATGCACTCACACCTGCCTGCTGCCATTCCTCAGCAAGCTCTGCACTGCTGGTAGCCCGATCCCGCAGCTGAAACACTTTTAAGAGATGGTCCTGCCGCTTGCTGGTCTTTCTTGGGCACCCTGGAGCCTTTTTGGCACCAATGGAACCTCTCTCCTTGAAGTTCTTGATGATGCGATAGATTGTTGACTGAGGTGCAATCTTTCTAGCTGCAATACTCTTCCCAGTTAGGCCATTTTTGTGCAGT
This sequence comes from Leptodactylus fallax, assembly GCA_947044405.1. Taxonomy (NCBI): domain Eukaryota; kingdom Metazoa; phylum Chordata; class Amphibia; order Anura; family Leptodactylidae; genus Leptodactylus; species Leptodactylus fallax. The sequence continues at coordinate 4,803,646 of CAMRHE010000143.1, forward strand.
GCAATGATTACTGCACGTGTTTCTTTAGAGATAACCATGGTTAACAGAAGAGAAACAATGATGGCAAGCACCAGCCTCCTTTTAAAGTGTCCAGTGGTGTCATTCTTACTTAATCATGACAGATTGATCTCCAGCCCTGTCCTCATCAACACCCACACCTGTGTTAATGGAGCAATCACTGAAACGATGTTAGGTGGTCCTTTTAAGGCAGGGCTGCAATGATGTTGAAATGTGTTTTGGCGGATAAAGTTCATTTTCTAGGCAAATATTGACTTTGCAAGTAATTACTGTTAAGCTGATCACTCTTTATAACATTCTGGAGTATATGCAAATTGCCATTAGAAAAACTGAAGCAGTAGACTTTGTAAAAATTAATATTTGTATCATTCTCAAAACTTTTGGCCATGACTGTACAACGGGAGGATGTGTCTGAATCTGCCTTGTGTAAAAGAAGCATAAAGAGGTATGTATAATATGGTATATTATAGACATCTGATTGGTGGGGCTCTGACCAGGGAACACACCAAGTTATTGGCACTGGTGAGGGTTAAACCAATGAGACTTTAAATGGAACATTATATAATAATATATTATAAATTGCTGGAAAACCCCTTAAAGCTGCCCCCCCCCCCCCCATTCTAAGTGGTAATCACAGAAGCCTGGTTTGATTTTCATGGAAACACACAGGGCAACAGCTACTGGCTAGAAAAAAATAATTATATTTACCAATGATGGCAGGCATATCAGTGGTATAGCATCTTAAAAAAAGAGACTTACGTGCCACCTGTGCAATAGAATTTTCATCCAATGTCATCTCAGCGATTCCCTCTTGATCCACATCAATCTCATCCACATAAACCATCTCAGTCAGGGCACGGGTCTTGAGGCTCCATGCTGCCTGATGGAATAACACACTCATCATGCAGAACACACTGGAAGGGATTCATATAGTCTTAAAGTTACAGAATAAACCTACATGACACAGACAGAAGCTGCCCCAAATTTATCACAATGGCACACAGGAAAATTAATCGTGCCAGAATTCTAGATGTCAGCTCATAAAGTTCTTGGAGGAATAAAAGAGGAACAGCACAACTGAGAAAGCAAAGACGCTCCAGAATGGTTATATTAAGGCAGAAAGCAAGGATTTAGTAAAAGAGACATGACAGGTCCTTTTCAATAAATGTAATAAATTTAATAAAAGAGAAATCTAACTCAAATCAATATTTGGTGTGACCACCCTTTGGAGGAGGAGTCCTGAAAGTGATGATATAACCCCCACAGAGCCCTGATCTCCACATCAGCCCGTCTGGATTACATGGAGTTACAGAAGGGTTTGAGCAAACCTACAACCACAGATCTGTGGCGAGTTCTCCTAGATGTTTGGAACTTCCTACGGAGTTCCTTCAAAAACTGTGTGTGAGTGTACCTCGAAGCACTGATTCTATTTTGAAGCCAAAAATGGTCATACCAAATATGGATGTGATTTAGATTTCTCTCTTGTTCATTCACTTTGCATTTTGTTATTTGACAAAAATAAACCAGTACATTTATGTGTGTGTGCCACTGGGGAGAGCATTATATACACTGTGTATGGGAAGGAGGGGTGGAATAGCATTATATACACTGCGGGTGTATGCTGCTGGGAAGAGCATTATATACACTGTGTATGGGAAGGAGGGGTGGAATAGCATTATATACACTGCGGGTGTATGCTGCTGGGAAGAGCATTATATACACTGTGTATGGGAAGGGGGGGTGGAATAGCATTATATACACTGCGGGTGTATGCTGCTGGGAAGAGCATTATATACACTGTGTATGGGAAGGGGGGGGTGGAATAGCATTATATACACTGCGGGTGTATGCTGCTGGGAAGAGAACTATATACACTGAGCATGGGAAGGGGGGGAGAGCATTATATACACTGCGGGTGTATTCTGCTGGGAAGAGAATTATATACACTGAGCATGGGAAGGGGGGGGGGGAGAGCATTATATACACTGCGGGTGTGTGCCGCTGGGGAGAGCATTATATACACTGTGTATGGGAAGGGGGGGGGGAGAGCTTTATATACACTGCGGGTGTGTGCCGCTGGGGAGAGCATTATATACACTGTGTATGGGAAGGAGGGGTGGAATAGCATTATATACACTGCGGGTGTATGCTGCTGGGAAGAGAACTATATACACTGAGCATGGGAAGGGGGGGAGAGCATTATATACACTGCGGGTGTGTGCCGCTGGGGGAGAGCATTATATACACTGTGTATGGGAAGGGGGTGGAGAGCTTTATATACACTGCGGGTGTGTGCCGCTGGGGAGAGCATTATATACACTGTGTATGGGAAGGGGGGTGGAGAGCTTTATATACACTGCGGGTGTGTGCCGCTGGGGAGAGCATTATATACCGTTAAAGTACAGAAATCAGTTAGTCTGCAGATTAGCTAGGTCATGTGCAGATTAACTGGGGTGGTGCATTAAAAAGTGCAGAAAACTGATGTGATTTCTGACATTACCTAGCTAATCTGCACATTACCTACTAGGCACTCTTTAAACTACAGATAACATCTTTGCTGCAACAACAGCAATGTTGCTGTACGCTACGCGTAAATGAACATAACGTTATATATTTCTGTTGCGATTTGTAAAGCATCAAGTTCATACAATGACATGCACGCGCTAAGAGGCAGAAACGAATGTGAAAACTGACTTAGCTATGCTACGCAGTGGCAGCCGACGGTAATTATGAGACATAAAAACGAACCGGCGACAACAAGACGCTGGCGAGACCACACTAACAGCGGAGGGAGAGGGGGAAGGAGCAGGAACAGAACGTGAGCGAAACAAACTTATGAACTTTAACGGTACGCAAGCAGTGAATGTGCACATTACTTAGGTAATCTGCAGATTAACTGAGCAAATCAGTTAATGTGCGGAATCAAGAGTTTTCCGCACTTTACCTAGGTAATGTGCACATTCACGGCTTTCGCACTTTAGCGGTAACATATACACTGTGTTTGAGGAGGGAGGGAGCATTACATATAGTGTATGTGTGCTGCTGGGGAGAGCATTATAATAATAATAATAATAATAATAATAATAATAATAATAGTCCTTTAATAGTCCCACAATGGGGAAATTCAGTGTGTTACAGCAGCAAAGATAAGATAAGATAAGCAGATACAAATACAAATACAACATGTACAGGAATGTTCCAAGGTGAGAGGCATTACATTAATAGCAGACAGACAGATAGGACGTGGCAGAGGGGGGGGGGGGGGATTTAACAGGCAGAGAGATATTTCAGTTCTCTGTGTGTAATGATCTCCGCTTAGGTCGGTGTTGGTTGTACAGCCTAACCGCGGTGGGGAGGAAAGACTTCCGATAGCGCTCCTTCTCACACCTAGGGTGGAGCAGTCGGTCACTGACAGTACTGCTCAGCGCGATCACAGTCTCATGCATGGGATGGGACTTCTTCTTCTGCATGGAGCTCACCACGGACAGTATCCTTCTGTCACCCACCACCTGCACTGGGTCCAGTGGGCTCCCCAGGACAGAGCTGGCCTTTCTAATCAGCTTGTCAAGTTTATTTCTGTCCCTGGTTGATATACTGCTCCCCCAGCAGGCCACTCCAAAGAAGATGGCTGATGCCACTACCGAGTTGAAGAAAGTTCTAAGAAGTGCCCCCCGGATTCCAAAGGCTCTCAGTTTCCTAAGCAGGTAGAGCCTGCTGTGGCCCTTCCTGTACAGGGCCTCCATATGATCTGCCCAGTCCAGCTTATTATTAAGGAGCAAACCCAGGTACTTATAGGTGTTCACAATCTCGATGCCCGTCCCCAGGATGTCCACTGGATTTGGAGGGCATCTGCCTTATATACACTGTGTATGGGGAGGGGAGAGCATTATATACATTGTGTGTGTGTGTGTGTGTGTATGCATGTGTGCCACTGGGTGTGTGTTTGCCGCTGGGGAGAGCATTGCATACACTGTGTATGGGAGGGAGAGAGCATTATATACACTGTGTGTGCGTGCCACTGGGTGTGTGCTGCTGGGGAGAGCATTATATACACTGTGTTTGGGGAGGGGGGGAGCATTATATACAGTGTGTGTGTATGTGTGACACTGGGTGTGTGCTGCTGGGGAGAGCATTATATACTCTGTGTATGGGGAGGGAGAGCATTATATACAGAGTGTGTGTGTGTGTGTGTGTGTGTGTGTGTGTGTGTGTGTGTGTGTGTGTGTGTGCCGCTGGGGAGAGCATTATGTACACTGTGTTTGGGGAGGGGGGGAGCATTATATACAGTGTGTGTGTGTGTGTATATATATATATTCATGCGTGCGTGCCACTGGGTGTGTGTTTGCCACTGGGGATAGCATTATATACACTGTGTATGGGGGGGGAGGGAGGGCATTAAATACAGTGTGTGTGTGTGTGTGTGAGAGAGTGTGAGAGAGAGAGGGAGAGAGAGAATGCCGCTGGGAGAAACATTATATACACTGTGTGTGTATATATGTGCCACTGGAGGAGAACACTATAAACACGGTGTGTGTGGGCCAATGGGGAGAGCATTACATATACTGTGTGTGTGGTGTTGGGGTTGGAGGGGCACTGGGAAGAGCATTACATACACTGTGTGTGAGGGAGCCACTGAGGACAGCAATATATACACTGTGTGTGTGGGCGCCACTAGGGAGATCAATGTTCACCAAACAACTGGAAACAGTAAGGAGTTTAATGTCAAAGCAGATGTCTGTCTGTGGGGATCCCTTACTGCTCTGAATCTCTCCGGCAATAACCATATTGGTCATCATTTTTAGGCATTGCAAATGAAGACAGAAAGTAATGCAGGCATCAGCAAACATGCATAATAGCGGAAATAAAACCAATTTACACCACTGTCAGTAGGTTCTTATAACAATATCTCACCCAGCCTGCAGTGGAAATGTAATGTCAGGAATGGCCAGCGGGGGCTGAGGCCGCAGTCTGGTAACGATGCAAGACGCTAATTAAAATATGCCAAGAAAATAATGAATATCCTGAGGAATACACCTCCAGGACTTCTCCTGCTCCATCTCCAGCAAGGAAATAAATTAATGTTTAACAAACTTGCATCAAGTGAATCACTAAATTGCAGAACTGGGATATTTAAGAAAGGTTTACATCTACATTTTAAAAAAGTTATTCAAATTAATAGATTTTACCAAGAGGATCGCAGAGTTATCTACTGCCCACAAGAGCATTTAGTGTGCACTACAGACAGAACAGGACGGTTATGGAAGTCAAGTTAATACCTGTCCAAACAGAGCACATATAGAAGTGCAGTCATGTCTGCATTTATCATGCACAAAGTATAAAGGTGCCCCATGGGGGCAGCCACCACCAGTAAGAACAAACTGACCTGCTGTGGCACAACCACTTAAGATCAGTACAGGAGAAGTGATCTAATGTATGTACATAGTAACTCCACCAGCAGAATAGTGAGTGCAGCTCTGGAGTATAATACAGGAATAATCCAGTATCAGTACAGGATAAGTAATGTAATCTACGTACACAGCGTCTCCGATATGGAGTTCTCATCCCTTATTATACTGCAGAGCTGCACTCACTATTTTGTTAGTAAAGTCACTGAGGCAGATTTATCATGTCTGCTATTCTAGTTTTCCTGCATGCAAGGCATGAAAAGTCACACGTCGGTGTATTGTGTATTTAAAGAAATTGCAAATTTTTACTATTGTGTGCAACCCTCACCACTTTCCTAAAAGGGAGCATTGCGAAGGTGGTGTCCCTGGCCCTGCCAGATTTATTATCATTTATATCACTTTTCAAGTATCATTTACACATGTAACTACATGTTAGCCTGCACTGCAGTACAGGTGCACTGCCCTGCTGTTATAAATGAGGTGCATTCTCCACTGGCACCAAAGATATGAATACGTTTAATACGCCAGCCTTCATAAATCACCCCCATTGTGTACATACTTTACATTACTTTTTCTGTACTCATGAGTTACATCCTGTATTATGCTTCATAGCTGCACTCACTATTCTGCTAGGGGAATCACTATGTATATACAATGCATTACTTATCCTGTACTCATCTTGAGTTACAAGCTGGTGTATACTCCAGAGCTGCACTCCACAAGCAGAATGGTGAACGCAACTATAGGCACAATACAGGCTGGATTTTAACCAGGGCTGTGGAGTCAGAGATGGGGGTAGTTTTGGGTGGCGTCGGAGTTGAAACAAAGTTACTAACTTGAGCTTCAAAGTAAAATGATGAATTACTGTAAATTATATGCTGCAATAATTGATATTGTATAATTAGATACAATCACTAGATTTTTTTTCACAAATAGGATATTTACTGCTTCTGACTGGCTGTCAGCCATTTATGAAGGTGCCTGAGCAGGAGTCTGAGTTGGGCTGTTGGAGTTGGTGGCTTTGTCTACTGATCCACAGCCCTGATTTCAAACAGGAGAGGAATATTTTGTTAACTGCAGCCTCAGTTGATGTAACATCTAATGTATGTACACAGTGGCCCCTCAAGCAGAATAGTGAGTGCAGCTGCATTGCAGAGCTGTATCCACCGCAGGTTGTTACAGGAAACATCCAGTAAACTTGTAGACATAAACCCTCCTAATTCAGGATTAGTACAGGAAAAGTAATACAATGATTGTACATCTCAACTACATTAGCAGAACAGTGAGTGTACCTCTAGAGTATTATATATTACAGGGCTCCAGATGGCAACCGATATGGTTGTCTTGCTGGTATTTGCGACTAGCTTCCTTCGCCTACCAGAGATTTCTAGAGGTGCATCCGCCAGATGAAGGCCTGCCCCTCACGCTGCACCAGTAAAATGAAGCCCTAAAAGATCCCCCTGCTGCCTACCTGTTTCTCTTTCCAGTGTTCTCTGCCTGGCAGTCTCCCATTTTCTTGATAACATGGGGGTTTCACATATAGCTTTAGTTATATACATAACATTACAGATGAAGTAAGTGAATAGGGTCACATTCTCAGTTGGCATAAATGAGAACTGAGTTATGATCATGGCAACCTTGTAGTCTCCAATCACTTACATTACTTGTAGTGCTGCAGGACAACACATCGATCTTTAATAGGTGTCACATGTAGCCCCATTAAGGGTCTGTCCTCACACAGGACAGCCTAAAATAAGCGAATCCTTGCTTCCATGCATCCACAAATGATCACACAATTATACAGGTACACACCTGTATAATCGGGTTATCATTGACAGCCGCATGTGGGTGAGGTTTCGTCCGCATGCAGCTGCTGGAGAGTAAGAGCGGACCCTTAGATTCCATGCATTATAGTGATCTATGATACTAGTCTCTGCCACCTTGTGGCTCCACTGTTCTGAAATGGAGGCAGGGATTCGCAGCATCACAGATCACTATAATGCATGGAGTCCTGGTCTCTGGACTACATTCAGCCTGAGAGATGTAGGCTGGGGCGCACCGCTAATGAGGCGAAGTGAGGCGGCCGCCTCAGGCGGCGCTAACTTGTCAGTTTCGGGGGACGGCATTTTGATTGACTAAATCAGCCCAAGACAGGCCGCTTTAAAAAACATGCTGAGCGGGACCTGTCCTGGGCTGGTTTAGCGTTTTAGGCAGGGGAGGAGAGCGGTAGCTCGGGGCGGCTGTGCAGAGACAGCGCTGCTTCAACACTCACCTATTGGCAGCAGCGCTGCTCCAGCGGCCCTTGCCCTCCGCCCCCGTTCACTTAGCCTGCTCCTTGCTCTCCGCCCCCGCCCGCTTGGCTGCGTGCATCACGTGACAAGACCTGATGTGATAGGACACACAGTGGCTCCTGCGTGGTCTCCTAAGGTGTCCCTGCTCTCAAAAGCGCTAGTGAGGTAAGTTTCATATTAGATAAATATTGCTTTTCTAAGTTGGGGTGCGGTGGATGTTGGGTGTCGGGGGGGGGGGGGGGCGAGTGAGGCAAGGTTTGGGGTGCGGTGGATGTTGGGTGTCGCGGGGGGGGCGAGTGAGGCAAGGTCTGGGGGTGCGGTGGATGTTGGGTGTCGCTGGGGGGGCGAGTGAGGCAAGGTTTGGGGTGCGGTGGATGTTGGGTGTCGCTGGGGGGGGCGAGTGAGGCAAGGTTTGGGGTACGGTGGATGTTGGGTGTCGCGGGGGGGGCGAGTGAGGCAAGGTTTGGGGTGTGGTGGATGTTGAGTGTCGCAGGGGGGCGGGTGAGGCAAGGTTTGGGGTGCGGTGGATGTTGGGTGTCGCTGGGGGGGGGCGAGTGAGGCAAGGTTTGGGGTGCGGTGGATGATGGGTGTCGCTGGGGGGGCGAGTGAGGCAAGGTTTGGGGTGCGGTGGATGTTGGGTGTCGCGGGGGGCAGGTGAGGCAAGGTTTGGGGTGCGGTGGATGATGGGTGTCGCGGCGGGGGGGGGGGGACAGGTGAGACAAGGTTTGGGTTGCGGTGGATGTTGGATGTCGCAGGGTGAGGGGAGGGGCGTTGGCAGAAAAAGCCTCCCAGCAAAGAATATCCTCTGTGATAAGGAGCAAGGATTATGTGCCCAGCACTGTAAGGGTAGCTCATGCCAGGCCCATATAACCTTACACTGCTGCTCAAACCATCACATTACAGTTATAGTTTTGTCAGCTAATCTCTGTAGCATGAAGGGTTAAAAGGCTATATGTTGAGACATTGTTTGAAAAATCACAAAAACAAATGCAAAGTATTTTTATGTAAATAAAGCTTAGGCTCCATTCATGTCTCAGGTCATGTCATGGTTTGTCATTGTGATAATCCTGAATGTATTCTGCTGTTTTTCCCTACCCAGTAAAATGCACCTGACAGACCCATTACAAATATGTTACAAATTAAAAAAAAAACAAAAAACCTATGTCGGCTTTCTAGCGGTATATAAAACCTCATATTCATGAGGACATGAAAGTTTCTCTTTAATAAGGCTAGCACTGCATTGCGATCTTGGCTGCCTATTGTATGACCAAAGATCGCTGGGTCTCCCTGCGACTCCTTCACTAATGTTAGTGAATGAAGTCACATTGAGATCCTGAGGGTGCCACAACCGCAACTTCAAGCCAAGCATTGCTCAACCCTTTTGTGACTTGAAGTCACAGTCGCAAAAGCACTAGAGGTTGCAATGTGACTCCATTCACTAATATTAGAGAAGGAGTCACAGGGCAACCCAGTAATCATTGATCACGTGACAGGAAACACCCAAAATTGTCATGTAGCCCTAGCCTAACCATTGCGGTTTTGGAAATCGCACCATGTCAATTATACCTATGGAAACGCCAGTGGTTTCCATATAGGTATAAATAGAAAGAGAAAGTCCACAGAGGAAACCTCTGTGGACAGTCTGTGAAAAGTGCTGCGATGCGTTGCCTCCATGTTTTTTCCTGCAGCGCTTTTTTGCTGCGGCCCGCTACGTGGAGACTTAGCCTAAGGATAGGTTGTCAATATCAGATTGGTGGAAGATCTGATCTACCATAATCTGGTCTAACTACAATGCAGAGAACCATGCTGTATGGTTCCTGCGAGGTTTGGGGTGCCATGGATGTTGGGTGCCGCGGGGGGGGGGGGGGAGTGGTTGGGGAGGGGGCATTTTGGGTGTCTGTCTGCTGAGACCCCCCTTTTGCTTGAGAATTAGTTTTTTTCCCCTCCACTTGAAATTCAGCCTGACCACAGCCAGGCTGAATATAGGCTATCTGCGGTGCTCCTATTAAAGAGAATGGGAGCGTGGGTTTGTATATCCACCAAGCGGCTGCGGTCAGGCTCAACTCCCAGTGGATGAAAAAAGACCCAATTCTCAGGCTCAGTGGGATTCTCAGCAGATGCCCAAAACTTATAAAAATATTTTTCCCATACGGTGAATGCCATAGCGGGGAAAAATAAATCAAAAGTGCCGAACCGCAGTTTTTTCGCTGTTTTGCCTCTGATAAAAATTTGAATAAAAGGTGGTCAAAGCAATAGACATTCCCCAAAATGATATAACTAAAAAGTACACCTGGTCCTGCAAAACAAGGGGCCCTATGCATCCCCGTACACTGAAATATAAACAAACAGTTACGGGTGTCAGAATATGGCAACTTTAAAAAAAAAATGTTTTAGATCTTTGTTATAGGATTAAAATGTAAATAAAACTATATAAGTTTGGTTTCCTGGAATTGTACACAAACACAGAATACAGGTGACATGTCATTTTGGCTGCAGAGTGAACACCGTAAAAACAAAGCCCATAAGAAAGTCGCAGAAATGCACTTTTTCTTCATTTCCTCCCAATTCTGAATTTTTTTGCAGCTTCCCAGCACATTGTACAGAATAATAAATGGTACCATTATGAAGAACAATTTGTCCCACAAACATTAAAGGGGGTGTCCAGGCAAAAATGGACAACCCTTTTAAAGTTTAAATAAGTTGGGGGCAGTGAAAAAGTGCAATTCAGAAAACTCATTTTTATTAGGCCTATTCATCTTGGTATTCTTCTTCATTTACTGCTGTGCAAACGGCCCATAATAGGGAATCGTAAGTAAAAAGAAGTGGTCCTCTTACAGGATCCTCATCTTTTGGCATGAGGGGGGGTCTTTTTCTCTGAAGGACCTGTCCTTTTCAGAATTATACAAACAACTCATTGACGTCAGGTTTCCCCATAGATTACAGCTAATCACTGGGGAGCATGTCAGGGGACTCTTTGTAATAAGCATTGCAATAGTTTTTATTTGTGTATTCTGTTGTCTCTTTTGTAGTTAAAGAGTTTGGTCAAAGACCTTGATGTTTCACCTGGCAAGAAGATGTGTTAAGTTATTTTCATTGTTAATACCGTGTTGTTGGTCTCTGATACTGAAGTAATACAGTAAGAAGATTTCTTTAAAACTGTTTTATCACTTTGTGTATTTTGTATGTTTATTGTGTGACAATAGCAGTGTGTGAAGCTAGTAGCATGGAAGCTCAATTTTTTTTTTTTTTTTTGGGGGGGGGGGCGCCTTTTTATAGTCCGCCTCAGGCAGCAAAGAGGCTAGGTTCACCACTGGATGTAGGCAATATATGGTCTGGATTTTCCTGGACCGTATTTACCCATGTGCATAGTGTTACCTTACACTATGCAAACTGTCTAATTGCTGGGTCACTCCTACACTTGATAAGCACAGGAATGCTCAGCAATAACTGGTAACTACAAATTGGAGGACTGCGCTGTTTCACAGGAGCTCAAAGTTGTCATACTGTGTATATATGTACTTAAAGGGGTTATCCATCTTTCAAAAATTATCTGCAAATGCATCCACAGCAGTGCTAAATACTCACTGTTCCATTGTGCAGCTTTTTCTTTACTTGAGACTCCTCGTATGACTGTTATTTACATGCAGTGAATCTGTGAACAAACTACATTTCCCATGATTCATCTCCCTGTTCTCCCCTCCAATGAAATCACAGGTGATAAATCACTCTCAAATCTGAGGTCACATGATGCTGTGATGTTTCCTTTGCTGCTCAAAGGGGGGCAGAGCAGCCAAACACAGGGAGTGAGCGCAGGCAGATGCATCATGGGAACTGTGGCTTCTTCACAGAATCACTGCATGTAAATAACAGTCATACGAGGAGTCTCAAGTAAAATAAAGCCAAGAAAAGGCTGCACAAGGGAACAGTGAGGATTTAGCACAGCTATGGATGCATTTGCAGATTATTTTGTGAAGCTGGATAACCCCTTTAAATTTATACTATACTTTCAGGGATCATTTCTATAGTTCTTAACTGCGGAAATGTGCTCGAAAGTGTCCAAACTCACCCCTTTAAATTTAGCAACTAAAAGAAGTTGTATTTGCCCCCTGCATTTTTTATTTAGGAACCAATGACTTCTAGATATTTCTTTTAGTCTAGAATTATGCAACTCATAAGTATAGGTTCACTGGAAGAGAAGGCTACATAATATTCTCTGGTAAAATGACAGACACTATAGGGTCCGTCCAGTGCCACTGCTTTTAGTCATGTGACAGATCTGTTCCTATAATGGAATAAAAAAAAAATTGCCACAACCGAAGTGACCCCAGCCCAAGTAACATTATATATATCCACAGTGACTCAACTCATTGTATACGTTAATTCAACAAGTAATAACCACATGTTCAACTGCAATATATGTCAACTTTTTCTAAACTGGTTGAAACTGAGAAATAGTGTAAACTGCATCCAAGCAACTATCAGCACACTACAGTCTAAACTACAGCGACAGAGGCTCGGGAAGCATCTAACGTCTGTCTACAAGACTATACGATCATTACCTGTATTAACTGCTCAGAAGTCTTCTCCTTAGGAAGCAATGAAGGAAAATAGAATTGTATTAAAGAGTAACTACAGAACCCCTAGAAGGCAAGAACAAACCAACAAACTAAGACTTCTATACACACACAGCTGGTAATACTATTAAAGTAGATTGCGGATAACACATAGGTTCAGCATTGAGGGCGTCTATAGAAAAATCTGATATATTTGATATTATCCCCTGTAATTATCTTATTATCAGAAACAACCCTCAACAAGCAGCTGTATATGGAAGCCTATACTTAACCAACACAGTACGAACAGAGATATGGCTGCTGATAGACCCCATAAGATAAAGGTGGGAAATCGGAAAAGGGTTATTATTACTCCCTACTTACAAATACGACAATTATCTCCCCCCCCCCCACCCAACCATACCATCCACAGAAACCCTAGGAGCCCCATTATGACTTGCATGTGAACAGTAGAAACCAGGGCTGTGGAGTCGGAGTCGGAGAGTCGGAGTCGGTATAAAATGGACCGACTCCGACTCCCAAAATATATAATAAATTGGTACAGTTAGTAGTACAATGCAGTATGTGCTGAATATATTTTCATAAGAAAATGATGAAATGTTGAAAATGATGAAATGTCCTGTAAAGGTCTGTTCTATTCCTCATATAATGATGGGACTGAGTTCTGAGTGAACCTATAAGGTTTAGCAGTGCCAGGGCTGTGGAGTCGGAGTCGTGGAGTTGGAGTCGGTGCCTATTTTGGTGGAGTCGGAGTCGGAGTTGGAGTCGGAGTCAGGGGAAATTGAGGAGTCGGAGTCGGGGCTTTGGCGTACCGACTCCACAGCCCTGGTAGAAACAGTGGTTTTCGGGCTGCCAATGATTGATTAAAATAAATAAATAAATATTATTATTAATAATCTCAATGGATATGTGGATATAAATGTGGATGTCCCACAGCTACAATGTCCCTACCAATCCATCAGCAATGATGATTCACATTAGCACTGCAGCCACTCACTGGCTTTAGGCTCTATTCAGATTACCATGATGCAGAAAGGTCATTCTTCATAGCCATTTTGCATATGTGGGCACCTGTTTCCATGGATCTCTCATAGACTTTAGTCTAGTGAAGGATCTGTGAAAATGGGAAAATATAGGATGTGTTCTATTTGTTGATGGCCTGTTAAAACAGACAGTCAAAATATCGTTCATGTGATGGCTGTTACTAAAGTTTGTGTGAATAGAGGCTTAGATGCAACACTTGCAACGAAGTCATGTAAGTACTGAGAGAAGCGAGTGGCTACAGATGTCCCCTGTACGATGTACATGACGTTACCGCTGCAGGGACCACCGGACTGGTGGCACTGAAGCTTCAGAAGATTTATGGGGTAAGTAATGGTTATATTTTTATAGGCTTTTTTAAGGGGTTAGGGAGAAGAGACCATTGGGGACCCAGTGAGCATCAAATTGGAGTCAAATGATGGGATGACTAATAGAAGTATGGACTTGTAATTTTTTATTTATTTTTTTTAAAAAGAAAAGTAGAATCTTCTTAAGCCCATTTCCTTACAATTGGCTATCCTTTCATGACACTATAAATGAGAGATGGGGGTGCAGATGGCTCCTGGATATTAATACAGAGATAAAAGCTGGTAAAGCTATGCAGTCCTGGCTCATGCGTAGATAACATACAGCTGAGACAATGCAGGTAACAATGGGAATAGCACACAAAGCTTCTTATACAAGACTGTTCATAAATGTGCACATCAGAATAAATGTGAACACAAGCGTAGGTGGAGCATTGTATCAACAATACAGACAAGGCTTCAGGGTCACTGCTCCCTGCATATTGCATGCGCTCAGTTTTGCTCTATGTAGTGTAATAACAATCTTCCAATGTCACTTCCCAAGGTCGGCCACTGTATACTAACAGTACTTGCAAAGCTCCAATCCATTATCCAAGCAAGGACTGCTCAAGAACAGAAACACTGATACTGTACCGCATATATTATACACAGATATCCATGTATAATACACAATAGATATATTTATACTCTCATCTAGGACATACCCTACATTCAGCCTCCTCAAGATCATCTTATTAGCACATAAGCAGATTACAGATCTATTCCTGCCCCCATGTCTCTCATTTTTGTTGTTCTCGCCTGCTAGTATCGTACCATAAACACCTTGAGAAGACCAGATGTAAATTCATCTTCCCCCCCAAGAGTTTACTCACACTGTGTGGTCATAGTTTGGTTTTTGCCACAAAACCAAAAACAATAGCAAATAACTTAGTATGACCGCAACGTTTGACTAAAACCTCAGTACAGACTAGATGGAGATCAGTCAGGAAAAGCTGCAGCCGGCTGCATGTTTCTATGTTAGGTAGGGTTCACACTACTGTTGTAAATCAGTTATGAAGTTGTCCGTTAAAAAAAAAAAAAAAAAATGGACACCTACAATAACGGACACAAACGGACTGTAAATGATACCTACGTGTCCGTTTTTTTAAACGGATCCGTTAAACATAAAAAACGGACAGTAAACCATCCATTTGTGTCCGTTAATTTCTAGTCTGTTTTTTTTTTCTTAATTGGTTGCCATAAACACAGAATGACGGCAGAGAGAATATAAAAGCAGGAAGAAGAGCTGACAATTCAGTCTGGAGCCAGCTTTGGAGAGGAGAGTATCGTTCCTGTGTTCCAGTTCTACTTGTGGGGCTGCTGTCACTTTTTGAAAATGATTCCACCATCTCTTTTATTTGACCTAGAGGTGATCCGGCTGAGGGCGAAGTGGAGAAGGCAGAGGCAGCGTCAAAGGCGACAATTCTGGGTCCATCCCATTACATCTGCCCGCATGACAAGAGGAGTGTATTCAAGCCTGTATGGAAAACTGCGACAACATCCAGAGAAGTTCCATGATTATCTGCGCATGTCCATTCCCAGCTTTGATGAACTTCTTCGGCGGCTGTCAACAACACTCCAGAGGTAGGACACCCACTTGAGGAGAAGCGTTACACCAGAGGAGCGCTTGACAGTGACCCTTCGGTGAGTATCAACACTGTATTTCAAATGTGTGTGTATATATATCTATATATATATTTTTACTTAAATTTTTTTTATTTATTTATTATTTTCTTTCAAGGTATCTGGCAACAGGCGAGAGCTTCTCCTCCATGCACTTCCAGTTCCGCCTTGGCAAGTCGACCATCTCCTACATCGTCCAGGATACTTGCCAGGCTCTGTGGGATTTGCTGCGTGAAGAATTTCTCCCACATCCATCTACCGAACAATGGAAGGACATAGCAGAAAATTTCTGGGAGGTGACACGTTTTCCAAACTGTGTAGGAGCAGTCGACAGAAAGCACATCCGTATCCAGAAACCTGCAAGGAGCGGCTCCCTGTTCTTCAACTACAAGAAGTATTTTTCCATTGTGATGATGGCCATTGCTGATGCCCAGTATCGATTTTTGGTTGCGAACATTGGGGCATACGGTCGCACCAACGACTCCAGAATCTTCAAGGACATGGGACGGAGAATCTATTCTGGAAATTTTGGATTGCCAGCACCAAAGCCATTTCTTGGAACTGATGGACCTCCTATGCCGTTTGTGGTTGTTGGCGACGAGGCCTTCCAGATGTGTGGAAACCTTCTGAAACCGTACTTCAGCCGTGGACTCAACTTCCAGAAAAGAATCTACAACTACAGACTATCAAGAGCCCGGAGACTTGTGGAGTGCACGTTAGGGATCCTCACTTCGAAATGGCGAATTTTTACCACTGCTATCCAGCTGAATCTACTATCCAGAATCTGTGGATGACGATGTGAAAGCCTGCGTGGTCCTCCATAACTTCCTGCTGACAAGGGAACCATTGCCAGTTGACACCCAGGAACTGCAGTCTGGGTTACATGGTCTCGACTCATCTGGCCCATGATCTACAGTAGCTGTCAGCCGCATGAGGGACAATTTTGCAGCATTTTTTCTTTCCAATGCAGGTTGGGTGGACTAGCAGGATAACAGAGTGTAGTTTTTTATTGGAATTTTTTTCTTAAACTTTTTTGGACAGTCAAATGTGCTGAAAAGTCTCGATGATTAAAGTCCTGAGCACTGAAAATGAGAGTCTTTATTACTCAGCATGCAGACTGCTCCATTTTCAATGCCTGCAACTGCCACAGACTTTTTTTTTTATTCCTCAGCTGTCTTTTGCACATGCTTTCTTAAGGGTAGTGTCATGGGGGGTTGGCCCTCAGTGGACAAAGTGTAAACATACACTTTGTCCACTGAGGGTCTCTCCCCTGACACCGCCTTTAAAGAAAGCGTGTTTGTTCATTCTTTTGCCTGAGTTTGTGTTTTGCACATGCTTTCTTAAAGGGTGGAGTCATGGGGGGGGGGGGTGGTCCTCAGTGGACAAAGTGTAAACATACACTTTGTCCACCGAGGGTCCCTCCCCTGACATTGCCTTTAAAGAAAGCGCGTTTGTTCATTCTTTTGGCTCTGTTTGTAATTTTGTGGATAAAAAAAAAAACAAAACAAAAAAAAAAAAACACATTTGTTTTAATAAAAAAAAACTTTATTAAAATATTTTATTGTATATAAATTTATGTTCAAAAATCACTGTCATGAAAAACAAATTTAGTTAAACATATAGTGAAACAGTTGAGGTAGCTTTTCAGGCTGAGTGGTGGAGGTACAGGGCATAGGAGTGCAAAACTTTTTTTTTGTTGTTGTTGTTGTAACACCTTTTTCATATTTTTTTGGTGAACTATTTTTTTTCTCTCTCTTGTACTTTCTGAGCATGCGCAGAAAAAAAAACAAAAAACAAAAACAAAAAAAAAAAACAGCCATCAGTTACTGTCTGTTATTTTATGTCCATCAGTTACTGTCCGTTATAAGTCCGTTTTCCATAGACTTCAATGTTAAAAAAATAACGGACACTTGCTGTCCGTCAAGAATCCGTTTGTTTCAAACGGACAAAAAGTCCTGCATGTAGGATTTTTTGTCCGCGAAAAAAAACGGACTTCTGACGGATTTGGTGTAAACGGACACAATATAAAATCCCATTGAAATGAATGGAAATTTTAATGGATTTCTGACGGTTCAGCTAGTGTCCGATGCTAAAATCTTGTAACGGACAGTAGCAACGGACACTACTGACGGTCACCAACGGTAGTGTGAACGCCCCCTTAGAGTAACTGCAGTACATTTCATGTCCCCTTTTCAAATACAATCTATGGCCACGTGATACATGGTGGCACCATATTCTCTAGAGTAAAAACTGCTCTCAGATAGATGCATTACATAGCTCACAGTTGCTTTATGGTGTACTTACATAGGTCTTTTTTTTTGTTTTGTGAGGGCAAAAGTCATGGCAGTAGGTAAAATCTGTGGGCTTTGTGCCACTGTATAGCATTGGTACTGGGGGAGCAAAATTTTTTCTGTCTCCATACATTGCTACAGATTCCGGCACCCAAAGGCATCTAGAACTGCTGATCGTTGCGACGTTCCGGTGGCAGATACTAATAACACATCCTGTGAATAGGTCAAAAGTATGAAAAACGCCTTAACCCTTTCATGCCTCTGTCAATTTTTGTTTTTGCATTTCCATTTTTCCCTCTCCCCATTCCAAGAGCCATACTTTTTCATTTTTCAGTTCACAGCATCACATGATGCTTATTGTTTGTGGGACAAATTATACTTGTAATGGCACCATTCAATATCTTATACAATGTACTGGGAAGCTGTAAAAAAATTCTGAATGAAGTGGAATTGGAAAAAAAATGCATTTGCGCCAATGTCTTATGGTTTTAATTTTTACGGCATTCACTATGTGGTAAAAATGACATGTTAGCTGTATTCTGCGGGTCAGTATGATCACGGCGATACCAAACTTATATAGTATTTGTAATGTTTTGATAGCTTTTAAAAAATGTAAAACTTTGCAAAATACCAAAAAAAATGTTTGTGTCGCCATGTGGTGACACCTGTAACTTTTTTTTATTATTATGTGTATGGAGCTGGGTATGGCGTCTTTTTATGTGGGACAAGATGGCGTTTTTATTGATACCATTTTGGGGAAGTTCTGATGGTTTGGTCTCTTTTTATTCCATTTTTTTTTATAGGAGGCAAAAGTGTTGAAAAAAAAAAAAATAATAATAATACTCAACATTTGGCCATTTTGATTTTTTTTCCCGGCTATGCGGTTCACCGTGTGGGATAGATATTTTTATATTTTAATAGTTCAGACATTTTGGAGTGCAGAGACACCTAAAGTGTTTATGTTTACTTGTGTTTATTTATTTTTTTTTTTTATATATATGTGATCTAGAGAAAGGGGGGTGATTTAAACTTTTATATTTTTTCTGTTTTTTTATACTTTTAAAAACTTTATTTCTTCTTTTACTTTTATTTTCAGACCCCCTAGGGACCTTTTAACCCTAGGGGGTCTGATCGCTCATACTATTCACTGCAATACTATGGCAGCGTGTAATAGAAGTGATATAATGACAAGCCTCTTCAATAGGCTCCCGGCTATCATGGCAACTGATCACCACCCTCCGATGACGATCCGGAGGGCAGCGATCGGTCAAAGATGGCGGTGTCCATGGCGGCTGCGCACTTTAGATGCCATGGTCGTGTTTAACCGTGGCATCTAAAGTGTTAACAGCTGCGATTGGTGTCGGCACTGATCGCAGTTGTTAGCGGCGGTCGTAGCTGCATTATACAGCCGACATCCGCCGTGTATGGAGAGAGCTCAGCTCCAGAGCTCTCTCCATACACCCCTTCCCGCATAATTACGTAAATTAACGTGATTATGCACAAAAGGGTTAAGCTCTGAGGCCACACATTGCAGTTTTTTTTATTGAAGATTTTGCTGCTTTTTTTTGAGGCAAAGTCAGTTGGTTAAATTGGATTTAGCAAAAGGGAAAGTATAAATGCTTCCTTTATATTTCCCCTTCCTTTTGAAGTTACAAAGAAATTACAAAGAATTTCCTTACACTCTGGAATGGCACCAGTCCCAACACGCGTTTTAGAGCAACCTTCTTAAAAATATTATAGAGCTGGACAATTAATCAATCAAAAAAGAACCGAAACATCAACCAGGACAACCAATGTGATTTTGTTCACGTCAATTATTTCGGTTCGGCGATTACAATCTTTTCAAACCCCACATTATATTAAGCAGAGAGGCCCAGGGGAGGTTATCATAGAAGCAAGTGTCACAACGATGCGTGATCCATGTGACCAGTGAAGGCCAATCATAGGCCTTAGTGGTCTTTGACGTCTATCAGCGACTGGAAAACAGTAGGGAGTCACACTTTTTTTTTTCTTTGTTATATATATATATATATATATATGTTTGATGACCTCCCCTGGGCCTCCACATATTATACTATGAGGTCTCTTTAGAGTATAACTAACTCTGGTTTCTATTTAGGCACAGGGGGGCACAAATTAGACAGATTTCTGTCTGGGGGGGGGGGGGGTGCAGGTATTCATATGAACTGCCATTCCTGACATGCAAATGAACACAGGAACCACCCAGCAATTCAAATTAATAGCTGGCAGCATCACAGAGAGATGTGATCGAACAACAGCATCCATTTTTCTTGCGTCCTGCGAATTGGACACAGCTGACAAATAGAAATACACTAGAATGTACAATGTCCATTGTTTCCTAGAGCGCAAAACACGTAGCTAAGGTAGAACCAGCCTGCAAAAGAGCCCACCAGCAACATAACCAGCTAAACTGCCCGATCGGGGGGGTCAGTTCATTTAGTTTTAAAAAAAAGCCCTTTCAGAGCTGAAGCAGAATGGTTAATGACCAGCCATACAGCTATATTGTTCGCCAAAATGTCCAAGGCGACGGATCAGTTTTTTAGCTCAGAAGCCTGCCATCGCCATTGCAAATGGTCGTTCATGGGAATTTTTTAAATGACCATCAGCTGACAAGGACAAAACAGCCAGCTTTAGATCACCATAAATTCACAGTAGGCTTAGATACAGTGGCTCAACAGACAGTATCACACTACTGGCAGCTCAGCAGAAAATGTCATATGATAGGTTTAGATACGGCAGCTCAGCACACTGTAGAGCACACCATAGACATAGAAACAGCAGCCCAGCACTCACTATTACACATGATGGGATTAGCTAAAACGTTGAGCAGACAGTATCACACGCTATGGGTACAGATACAACAGCTCACAAGACAGTATCACACGCGATATTCCTAGATATAGCATCTCAGTGGACAGTATCACACACGACAGTCTTACATACAGCTGTTCACACATACGCTGAGTTAACCCTACAGCTGCTATTACTGTATTTGGCGCACTACGTCCCTCCTCAGTTCCACCTGTCATCTACAGTAAATAACCCTCCTTCCCCCAGCAAACATCACCTGGTCATACGGCTCCTTGTCCAAGATACGGCCGCACACCTGGGAGCACTGCTCGAACTTCCTGCGGCGAAAATAGCTCCAAGCCTGGAGCAGAGGATCCATTTCTAAACCCATCCTCCAACTCCAAGATTCCCCCCACCATAAACACTAGCACAGGCCGGGGATAAAGAGGAGACCAGGCCTCGTCACCTTGACAACGGATCAGTCTCGGCGTCCTCAGCGTAGCAACCGCTGGGTCCTTAGTGTGTAACGGCTGTCCTCGGTGCTGCCTGACCGAAAATATGAAATCCCGCCCAGTATTTTGGTCCTTGCAGTGTGTCTAGTGACAGAGCCTTGTTTTATGTCACATATATGTGGATGTTATTTATTTTCTATTTTTCACGTTTTGATTTCTCACTGCTGCAATTTAAAGTGAAATCATACTTTATATGACAATGACCTACCTCCCAACTTTCAAAGGATAGAAAGAGGGACAGTATAGGCGCTGCAGCAAATTTAGCTCCAGCCACATTTATGGTGACTCAGCCTACTCTCATCCTGAAGCATCCCAGAGGCTGCTGTTTTTTTTATTGTTTGTCTATGTGCCTCTGGGTTTTGTGTTGGTTCGTCCCGTTCTATGTTAGACTAAGGCCCCACGTTGCGGAAACACTGCTTTTTTTGTTGCAGATTTTGCTGCGTTTGGCGTTTTGAGCCAAAGCCAAGAATGGCTACAAAAGGAATAGAAAACATATAGTAAGAACTTATACTTCTCCATTCTGCTGAATCTACTCCTGGCTTTGGCTCAAAAAACCGCAGCAAAATATGCAACAAAAAAAGCTGCGTTTCCGCAATGTGGGGCCTCAGCCTTAAGTGTATTATTGGAGCTTTTCCCTCGACATTATTCTACCTGCAGTGTTCAAAACCTAGACTTGGTTCAACCCTGGACACTAGGCGGGGTTGTATCACAGGACACTGGGCGGGGTTGTAGGGAGATCTTATCTCCCCGGCGACGGTTGGTCTTCAGTCTAGTGTGTACAGTTAGCTGGAGAAGGTGTGCAGAGCTTGCCTGCTACCAGCTTCTGGACTGAGGGTCAACGACTGCCTTTACAGCCCCAGGAGGGATATTATGAGCCCCAGGCTCAACTAAAGACAGCCCAGAGCAAGGAAGAAGTGCTGTCAGGACTTTTGGTCTTATTTGGTGCTGTGCCAGGAGGAGCAAGAGAGGACCCTGACAGGAGGAACTCGTTTGGGCCTAGTATACAGGTAACCAGATCCCTGTCAGGATTCCCTGTGACTCCATCCCCTGTGTACCAGGCTGGGAGAGGCGTGCAAGGAGTAGTAATAGTAGTGGAGAACTATGCTGCGGAGAACTATGCTGCAGAACCTGTATCATCCCTGGGCACCATCCTAGAACCAAGGCTGGAGGTTTGACACTGTAGTACTACCCACATTCGAAAGCTGCTGTTACCTTTCTGTTCCTGTTGCCAAATAAAGGCTGTTCTGGTTTATCTGCACCGCTGACTCCTGAGTCGTGCCTGCATCACCATCACGGCCCTTCTGACCAACACCACACCGGCTCAGAGAGGAGAGGTTCCCTCTCCAACTGGAAGCGCCCCGGGGGAAAGAACTACTACCACCACCATCCGGTAGTGCTGCAGGAACTCCGTTGACTTTGTCCAGCCCAGGAGTGGGAGTGGAGTGGCTGGTGAATGTGCTCGGCCTGCTAGGTGGCACAGCATCTGCCACTACTATTCCCATCCTCCGGTCTACTACATCTGGGTTGGGGTAATCCATTTTTCCATGTTCCCCCACACAGTATAATCCTACAGTTACCCCAGTGTCGGACTGGGATGTCTAGGGCCCACCAGTGGAATTGATTCTATGGGCCCACCGCCAGGACCCCTGCAGATCAGCTGTACTGAGACAGGATGGCTTCTGGTAATAATGCCATGCTGCTCACCCGCCATACACACCACTGCACTACCTAAACCTACTGCTACAATCTGTATGTCAAGCAAGCAGCATGGCTTCTGGAATTGTTAACATGACTTGAAGCTGCACTGTACTGGAAAAGCTGATCTGCAGGGTTCCTGACTGTTGTACCCCTGCAGATGTAATGTTGATGGCCTATCCTAAGTAAATACTCTCCTGTCCCCGGGTTTCTGTGGTCCGCTGCCAGTGTCCATTCTGTCTTGGGCCAGCGCCTCATGTGACCACTGAGACCAAACAGGTACAGGATTTCCAGAAATGAGACAAAATAGACACTAGCATGGGACAACGGGGTGCTGGGGAGTATGCCTTTTTTTTTTTTTTTTTTTTTTTTTCACCTCCACGTCCTAAATAAAAATTTATTTTTTTTTAGCCTGGACAACCTGTTTAAAGCTAGGTTCACACCTATGCCCGATCTCCACTCAGGGTTTCCGTCACCGAATCTGCTTAAAAAATGTGGAGAGAGAAGACCTGCAAGCAGGACTTTTCAATTAGCATTTTTCTGTCTTTTTTGGGCAGAAACCCAGAGGACCCCATTATAGTCTATGGGGTCTGCGAGTTTTTTAAGCAGATTAGATTTCTGTTCGTGGGGTCTCCAAGCGGACTGGAAGAACGGAAACCGAATGCAGGTGTGAACGTAGTGTAAGACTGATGACTGTCTTTTATTAGCAACATATTGACAAACTTTTATTACATTGGGTGTTGGTTAAAAAGGTTGCTATATAAATACTGTAAATAAATAAGCTGTGTTAAAAAGGACCTTTCATGTCCTCAGGCACATGTGGTTTTATATACCGCTAGAAAGCCGACAGTACACTGAATTGAGCGCACTGTCGGCTTTCCCAATATGTTCCCTGGGGCTGGAGATATCGGTGCCGAAATTAACAGCACCGATATCTCCCCACTGTGAGAAGGGCATTCCTGACAGTCTAGCGTCATCACTGGGTGGTAAGGAACGCCCCATCTGACAAGGCTATGTTAGGGTATTGTCAGGGAAGGTGTTCCTCACAGCCCAGCAATGACGCTGAGCTATGAGGAACGCCCTTCTGACAGTGGGGAGATATCGATGCTGAAAATAACGGCACCGATATCTCTAGCCCCACAGTTGCCCCCACCCAGCGTTATATGCTCCACAGTGGACCCATCCAGTATTATATGCTCCCAACAGCCTCCCTCTGCTCCGGTGCTATAATAATTGGAGGCCCAGGAAAGGTGAATAAAAATAACAAACACTGATACTCACCTTTCCTGGGCATCCTGACTCAGTCAGCACCTTCGGCGATCTTCAGATGTCCCTGCTGAGGCCTGTGATTGGTCCTCCGCGGTCACATGGGGGCGCACTGATGTCATTGCGCCGCTGCGCCCCATGTGACCGCTGGGGCCTAATCACAGGCCTCAGTCACATGACCGAACGGCCCCAGAAAGGATGTAGGGCCCAGGAGAGGAGAGTATAACTATTTATTATTTTAAGTCACCTCCCCTGGACTGACATCTATTGGAAAGGGGCCTGGTGACATGCTGGGGCCCCTTTTCATAGATGATATGTATAACGGTCAGGAATCCAGGCTTTCCCAGACCTCTATAGTGGTCCGGAGCCCCGGCCATCTCCAGCTGGCTGCGGGCCCCGTAACCTGCCGGTCACGGTTGCACCCCCTGCAACTGCAATAGTTGGGGCTTGGGGCCCGCCAGGGGATTCACTGGTTCCCTGGTAGGCCAGTCTGAGCCTGAGTTACTGACATTATATGCCCCCACATTATAATGTTCCTCTCCAATTGCCCCACAGTATGAAGTCCCTCTCCTGGTGCCCCAGTTTAAACTGGGGGGAACTAGAGGGGGACATTAAACAAGGGGCAACTAGAGGGGACATTAAACTTTGGGCAACTAGAGGCAGACATGTCCCGCTCCAGTTACCCCCACGGTTTAATGTCCACCTCCAGTTGCCCCTAGTCTAATTTCCCCTTCCAATTTGCCCCCAGTTTAATGTCCCCATCCAGTGACCCCCCACTGTTTAAAGTCCCCCTCCAGCTGCCCCCAGTTTAATGTTATGCTCTATCTGCCCCTCCAGTTTAATGTTCCTCTTCATCTGTCCCCTATTTAATCCCCCCTCTACATCTGCCCCCAGTTTAATGCCCCCCTTCATTTGCTACCAGTTTAATGTTTCCCCTCCATTTGCCCCCAAAGTTTAACATAATAAAAACACTGATACTCACCTCTCCTCGCTACCCTGCTGTCCAGTCTGAGGTCTCTCTCTCCGTAGTGTTCAGGGAGCTGCAGGCGCGATGTGAGTGACGTCATCACATCACGCCTGTAGCTCCCGAGGCCGGAACACACCTGGATGCGCTTCACAGAGAACGGTGAAGTAGGAGCTGTCTGCGGAAGGCTCCTGCTTCACCATTGTATTTAACTCATCTGCGTCCTCTAGACACAGATGAGTTAATCCCGGGACATACCTCCCGCCGACCGGGACGGCGGCACAGGACCCGGAATCTGGGACTGTCCCACTGAATCCTGGACGGTTAGGAGGTATTCAATGACCATCATATTTACTGTAAATATGTTACCCCTAGCAACCAACAAGAGAACTGATTTTATTTACTAGTCTTCACAAAAAAAAAAAATAGACTCTTTGAATTGAAGCTGTGAAATACCGTCATTTGATGCTGCCAAAGTTTGCAGTGTTGAAATTTAATGCAGACATATTCCCGGCATACCTCCCTAACTTTTTGGACTAGCAAAGGCTACGTTCAAATCTGCGCTGGAGTCTCCAACTTTTTCCTCCACCAGTTTCAGTTTAAAAACATGCGACGAAAACCCATTATAGTTAATGAGGTCCATTGGACTCCATGTGTTTTAGCGGTCCACCTCTTTGTTGTTCGGGAGAGGCAATGCTAGTGTCAACCTAGAGGGACACTTACAGTTTACTGGGTGAAAGGTTAAAATCTGTTTGCATATCTGTGTGCTTGAATAGGTCTTTATAACATTATTAAAATTGACACAAACAATATCTGAATGTACATATTTCAAAGAGGACTTTTCATGTCCATTACGGTGTGACATATTTTATATTGCTTCAAAATCAACAGTGAAAGAGATATCTGTGCTGTTAGTTTCAGCTAGCATTATTACTGCTCTGTCAGAGGGGCTGAACCCATAACTTAAAGTCATCTTTGAGCAGTGAGAATTTCCTCCCCGACGGTACTGGTCTATAGTCTTATATACTGTAAAGTGGGACATTCCTCACCGCCAGTGATGACGCTAAGCTGTGAGGCCAGAACCTCTGACAGTGCAGTGAAATGGGCAGCTGAAACTAACGCCACTGATACCTCTGGCCCGGGACACATACCTGCAATACTACAGTAACAGTGTGCTAAATTCAGTGCAGTGTCAGCTTTGCAGCAGTATATAATAAGTCATATCGAGGACATGAAAGGTCTGCTTTAAAGTGTACTTCTAGTTATAAAGGGATGCCAGCTTGTGCCTGTGTCCATCCTGACATTCCTTTGTAGGGCATACACAGAGCTCATCCCCTCCTTTACAGATGAAGCTTCTTCTTCGTACTTTATCCAATAGTTATGTGCTAAAATTTATGTTATAACCTTATATCCAATCATGCTATGTTAATTATACTAATCGCACCTTCTCTTGTCTCTGCAATGTATAACCACACCTACAATGTATAAAAACTTCACTATCCGCCATTAAAGACCAGAATCCATATTGGTCACATACTTGCACCTTGTGACTGTGTGTGTTTCTCTGAGCTAGCTCATAAATCATTTTATACTAATTGGGACTTCAATACGGTGATAGTTAGAGCGGTTTGCGCTCACAGAAATTGTCTCTGTCACGAGGGGCTGGAGGTGGCTTGCTATTTACCTGTACAAGTGGACAGGAGGAAAACCTGACAAGAAGAAAAGTTGGAAACTGGTCCAAAACGCAGCTGCAAGGTAATGAGCCTTATTCTTGCGATTTCCACTTTCTGCTTTCCTCTTGTTTTGTGGTCTCTCTCTACGTTGGGTGAGTTGTAAGAAAAGTAAATCCTCTGGTTTTTTTAAGAACCCTGTTTATGAAGTATCCGTATTGGAAAAAAAGACTGATGTAGAGATTTTGTGCTGTGTTTTTGGCATGCATCCCATTTGGTTTGTTTATGTGCTGGATCATGTGGAAAGTTAGGAGGATAGGTTGCCCCACTGCCCACCCTTACGTTTTAGTTAAGCGTTGGACCCCCGGGATATAACTTTTGAGGTTTTAGGACAAGACATTGTACTTAATTTCTATAAGTACTGTGTGCGCCCGGGATATATCTTTTGAGGTTCTAAACAAGAAGCTGCACTCAATTAACCCTTTGTGGGTTCGTAGGGTTCAAGACAGACGTGAACTTGATTAACACTTAGCATGCCGAAGTTGAGGTTTTGAGGCAGAAGATAGCCATATCATGGGGAATTTGCCTGGATGGTGTGGAGCTGATCCCATTGTGTATGAGCCAGATGGGACGGTCTCACTGATACCAGGAATATCAGAAGACACCTTATGTTCCCTACACTCTCTGGTTTTCCTGACGGCAAAACAAAATACTATGGAGGTAGTTAGTGTAGAGAAACATCTAGGTTGTGTGCCCGATCAGCTCTGGGGAAAAAGGTAAAACAGATATAGGCAAATTGCCAGTACCCCCAGTAATGGTCACATTAAAGCAGGGAGCGCTCCCACCCAGGCTAAAGCAAAACCCTCTGAGCCCAGCTCAGGAAGTTGCCATTGAAGTAACTGTTAAAGAACTACTCAAGACCGGTGCAATCCGGCCTATTCAGTCAATGGCAAATACGCCTCTTTTTCCAGTTAAGAAGAAAACTGAGAAAGGTGAACCTGACACCTACCGGATGGTACACGATTTGAGGGCAGTAAACGCTGTGACTGAGTTGGTTGTACCAAATCCTCATACCCTTTTAGCACAGATACCTCACTTGGCCACACATTTTACAGTCATTGATCTTGCAAAAGCTTGTCAGTACCTATTTGCATTCACTTTTAAGGGTAAACAATATGCCTGGACAGTTCTACCACAAGGCGCGCAAAATTCTCCCACTATGTATACTGCAGACATAACAGCTGTTCTTCAAAACTGGCTCCCACCTTTGGGCGTAGTGCTACTCCAGTATGTGGATAACCTGCTTTTATGTTGCCACTCCCAGGAGATATGTGCGCAAGCATCAATATCTTTGCTGTGCTTTCTTGCAGAAAATGGATGTCAGGCATCTAAGTCCAAATTGCAGTTCTGCCTTACTAAAGTTGTTTTTCAAGGACACTGCATTTCACAAGGACTTAAACATCTGACTCCAGACAGGCTTCAGGCCATACAGGAGCTCAAACCTCATAACAGTGTGGCGCAACTTAGGACATTCTTAGGCCTTGTGTCCTACTGCAGGCAGTGGATCCCTAATGTATCCCTATTGATGCAACTTATTTATGACTGCATTACTAAACCTTTTTCTCTTACA